>QFEM01000214.1:0-97216 GCA_003316205.1 Boletus bicolor
GCGGTGGAACCGGTGCTGGGTCATCATCCTCTGACTCCGAAGGGTCTGAGGGGTGTTCTTCTGTAGAGTGAGGTTTTTTAGGGGCATGACTGATTGGCTTATGAGGCCGAGCCCCTGAGCATCTGGGAAACAGATTCTCATCAAAAACGGCATAGGCAGATATGTGTAGGGAGTTATTTGGTCGCATGAACAAGTAGTTCTGCGAACTCCCAGCTGCCACACCGATGTAAACCATTAGCTGCGATTTGGGCTGCAGTTTGCCCTTCTGTGTCTCATCGGGAAGATGTACATAGGCACCGCATCCGAATACCCTAAGGTGTGAGACCGAAGGTTTCTCCCCCTTGAGTAGTTCATGGGGAGTACGCCATTGAAGTCTATTCATAGGCGTGATATTATATATGTGAGCTGCGTGTAAAATCGCGAACTCCCAGTAGGATTCGGGTAGACAAGCGTGAAGACGCATTGATTGAGCCTTATCCATTAAAGTGCGAATTAATCGCTCAGCGCGACCGTTTTGCTGGTGCATGTATGGGGCAGACTGATGTATGTGAATACCGTTATCTCGCAGATAATCAACGAAAGCCTTGGAGGTAAATTCGCCTCCGGCATCGGATTTAAAGCCTTTGATATTGGCATTATATTGCGTGTGGATATATGAAAAGAATTGTTTAACAGCTTTTAAAGCCTGATCCTTGGAGCGCAAACATGTAACCCATGCCATTGAAATATAATCATCGTAGAAGACGATGGCATATTTGTATTTGTGATAGGACTCGACCTCAAAGGATTTAAGGTCTGAATGAATCAACTCAAATGGCGCGGTTGCCCTTCGCTCAGTATGAGGAAACGTCCTATTGGGTTGTTTGCCTAGTTGGCATCCAGGACAAATCTTATCATTTTTCGGTACTTCAATGTCTGGGAAGTCCTTTAAATGCTTTCGCACTGCTTTGAGTACGTCCTTGGAAGGATGTCCCATGCGGTGATGTAGTAAATCATAATCCACAGAGGCCATGACTATTTTTGCATATGGATTAATGGAGGGCGTGCGGATCCAGAACATGGTATCGGCGCCATGGGAGTGGAAGGACAGAATAGTTCTTTTGGCACATTTGTCAATAAAATCAATGCGACCTGGATAGGCCGCAATGGTGATGCAATGATCTTTGAGCAGGGTGCCCATAGATATGAGCTTGAGGTTGCACTGAGGCATATACACCACTGGCGATAAACGCACAGGGTGACCTTCAAACTCGACAACGACTGTGCCTTCACCTAATATTGGTGCCTTGCCATTCACTGTTTGTGAGAAACGTGGCTGTTTATACTTGGCATACTCGATAAAGTCCTGTAGATTGAAAGTAAAATGAGCCGAAGCTCCTGAATCAAGTAGCCAGGTATCTGGAGGCGGGCCATGATGGTCATGTTCACACTCTTTGCCTTTGTTCGAGGACTTGTTGCAATCATCACACCGTGCAGAAGGATAACAAGGTAGTATATTTCGTTCACTACCTACTACAGACGAACAAGTATACGACATGTTTTTCTGTGGCGAAGATAATCGCACATCAGCGTCTGAGTTGGTTAAGTGAGAATTGACTGACCATGGTTCAAAAGAGAAACCAAAATCCCCCACATCTCCCAGGTACTCGTCATAGTATTCTTCCCTGAGAGATACCGTGTCTTCATCGTCGATATCCATCCAGGCCTTTTGGGCACTGTTGGAGAGATCCTCGAGGCGTTCCTCTAGAGGTATCTTACTAGGTCCGACAAGGGACGGATGGGTGATGTGTTGATCGAGCTGTTTGAAGCCCGATTCACCGTAGTTATTATGACTTTCTATTCCTTTTCTTTCTTTTCTACATTTGCTACGGTTACTCAGTATCCTTGTACTACCAGCGCCTGGTGTACGTATCCTTCGTACCCTCGCACACCCCTTGGACTTCTTTCCCTTTCTCCGCCTCCGGCTTCCACCTGTTTCATACCGGAGGTATCTTCCACTTATCTCACGCCTTTGTTGATTGTCTCATGATAGTCGGACACGTGTTTCGCATGCTCCATACACGTGTCCTAACTTCTCTTCTTTTCTGATCCGGTTTATCACAATACACAGGATACGTGCTTCTCCCGACTCCATACGCGTTATCCCACGGTTTATTCCGATCCCGAGATATCCCACATCTGGCCCGTGCGCGTATCCAGGGGTATATAAACCCTTCTTTTTACGATACAATTCCTTAGCTTAGACCTCCTTCGATTTACTCCTGTATCTCGATCTGTGCTAAGGCAATCCCAGCCTTTACCCTTTACTCTCTCGTCCTAAGTCTCCGGTCTACTATTAAGTGACCGCTCCTTGTACTTCCTTCATAAAGGAACTCTTGTTGGCCTATGGGTATCTACCCTAGTCGAAACCCTGCATCGTCGCCTCACCAGCAACTCCTTGTCTCTGTGCTAAGGAATCCCCCTGAGCACTACTGCGTCGTCGCCTCACCTGCGACTCCTTGCCCCCGTGCTAAGGAAACTCCCTTGAGCACTACTGCGTCGTCGCCTCACTAGCAACTCCTTGTCTAGCGAAGGCCCCATTACGATAGCCCTCCGGCCGTCGTAACAGTAGTTGGATACTCCCATGCGACTAGCCAGGTCGTCATGGAAGAATGGAGATATGCTACGTTCCCTAGGAGGGGTGATGGAAGTGCCGACGATGAAATTGTCGATTGCGGGAGTAGCGATGGCAGGTGCTGATGTAGGCTGCCAGGGTACGGGGGCAAGGAGGTGACGGTTTGCCACCGGGTCCAAAGTGCGAACGGTTTCGCATGTGGGCGTCATGCCTAAGCGATGTGCCAAAGAGATCGCATTCTGCGTGTGCGGAAATGCGGGAGGACCGTAAGACGTCGCACCAGTAGTGTGGGCGAGTTGGTGGGGATTGACTGTGGTAGAGTAGGTGGGTTCACCGGCAGGGGAGAGGATGTTGGCAGCGGAGAAGACGAAGGAGGCGGTGGCGGATTCGTCTGCAAGGTGGGCTTCCTTGCGTTGCTTTTGCTTATCCTGACTGGCCTGAGAGCACTTGCCGCGCTTCTTCTTGTTCTTGCCCTGCTGGGCGTTACCTTGGCCTTGTGGCTGCTGTTGTTGCGAGCCACCCTGCTGCTGCTGTGAAAATTGGGGATCTCCCCCTTTCTGCTTTACAGCAGAAACCTTGTGCGCTTGCGCGCCAGCTGCAGGTTGTCCACAACGAGACGAATATTGCTGCCAAGCAGCGACAACGAGTTTTTCTAGCTCCATCAGGGAGGTGGTTTGCCCCTCTCTCCCTTTACCTTTCCCTGTGGAGGAATCCCCAATCAACGCCTGATTCATCAAAGTAGATAGAATGTCCGCATAACACGGAATCTTTGAGAGTACCAGCATCATCTGGATTTTTTGGTCAATTGGGTACTTGAGTTCTTCAAGTCGCGCAAACTGGGCGCAGATCTTAGAGAAGGCAGGAGCGGGGTGGGAGTTTTCCGGGATAGTAAGGTTGAGGAGGGTGCGGAATTCTGCAAAGGCAGATGCGATAGATGGAGTGGCGAAGTCGGCTTCAAGCCGATCATAGATCTGCTTGGAGTTTAACTCGTTAGGATACCTGGACGAGATGTGATGCTCCATTTTAAGACGAATGAAACCTGTAGCCTTGTCGTCCTTCTCGTTCCAAGCTTCGATAGCGACGGAATTGTCGGTGAGGATCTTCTCCCCATCTTCGGCATAGACATGGTTGGGGCAATCGGTACGAAAAACGGTCCAGATGCCTTGAGAGCGAAGGAAAGCGTCCATGTCGACGCGCCAGCGTTGGTAGTTAGTGCTGTTGAGACGAGGGAGGTCTTTGAAAGTGGTGGACATGATGAGGGTAGAGGCTGGTGGGATAAGAAGACGTCAGTACTGCACCATAATCGGAAGAAAATGGGGGCGAATTAAATCGCTCATTCCTGAACACTTTCAGAGCCCTGTCACCGAAATGACATAGTCTCCCCCTGGAGTATCCAGGTGACATTTTTACACCTGAGAGCACATAAAGCACATCAGAGGCGGTCCAGCATAAAAACGCATAGATGTGTCTACGTTCGAACCCACTCGGCGTAAGAACGCACAAAGTATTTTAAGTGTTGAGTCAAGCATGAAAACGCATCGACTCAGTAGGCATGGTCACCGTGCATATAGCACAGGCGGGGCTCATAACCTGTTGAAGCAGGCATGTAGTGGCAGAGCCATGTACAGCTTACATACCTGGTGTTCCTGGTTAAATGGAATGGGCACTGGTTCGAGATCAAGATTGATTGTAACTCAGCACAGCTGAGTTTGTATCTAAATACAATGAGCGTGTGAACTATTATACATATAAGCATTACAATGTTCAACATGTACTACTACTGGTAGTCGGATATTTCTCCCAACTTGTACTAATTACAACCGTGTGCTTGAGCGCACACGCTCGCTGACAGCCTAGACGATTAAACAAAGTGTCCGAAAAGGGAAGGTTACGTAGCCGTCTGGTACATTCGACAATCGGCCATATGACGTGTGACAAGGTGGAATTTCGTCTCGTCAGGAGACTGTGTGACGCATGACAGACGAATTGATTTTAATGGCACAGTATTGCCTGTGTAAGCAAAACAGCCCGACGAAGAAACCGATAAGCAAGCCTGAGATTCCCGTTACACATCCGAGAACAGAACCATGGACTGCCTGGCCACTCCTCCACTATCCACCAGAAGGTTATCCTAGATACAAAAGGTAGTCAGAAAGCCGGCGGGTTCGAGAAATTGAAAAGAACGGACGTCGCAGGCAGAACCCAGGCCCGCGTTACCAATCCAGGCGGGCTCCCAGTACACGATTCCCAACGCCTTGTCACAATAGTTGTGGAGGTTTACGTTATTGAGAACGGCAGCAATGTCCTCGTTCCATGTGATCTGCCCCTCGACGTCGGCGGGAATAGTTGGTTCACTGAGCGGTGTTACTGTCGTGTTACAGATTGCTGGCCAATCGGTTTCAATAACCAGGATATCCTGCAAATTTTTATAAGCACCAAGTTATCTACCCGGTAAATGTTATGTCACGAGCCTTGTTGTATGCGGATACAACGTAATCCATCGAGGAGCCCAGATTCGAGAGAGTTGCGTTTGTTCCATAAAACGGGTAGAAAGAGAAGCCCATCAAATCGACGTCTGATTCTGTTAGGCCACCACCCGAGCACCCTTCATTCTCGTTGACGTTGAAAATACCCGTGTAGAAGGCGGAAATATTAGCTTTATCCCATCCATCAGCCAAGTGGATGACGTTTTTCGTAAACGGAGAAGCTGCGCGAACTGCACTTGCACCAGCATGGAGAAGTCGGGATGCCCCGGTGAAACCGTTGGCAGAAATTTGTCCCACGGGCCAGAGAAGGCCATCGTTGATTTCATTCCCGATCTGCGTTCAAACATCCAGGTTGTTAATAACGCCGCAAGCGCCAACTATGGTTATTGTATTTGAACATAGGGAAACGAGCAGACCTGGACGAATTGAATGGGGGTTCCTTGGTCATTGAATGCCTGCACAAGTCCGTAAGTGTAACTAGGAAAAATCCACGCGTCAGCTATAATTGCAAAAGACTGCAAAAGGGTGAGATTAAAGACATACTCGTAGACTTGTGATACAAGTCCCTCGAGATCGCCAGGCCAACCAGAAGGGATGGCCTGGTGTCCACCGTCGGCCCCTGCGTTTTATAGCAATCAGTTCGTTGCACGATCCGGATTCATCTGAGGGGTATTACAAGTATCATCATAGTGAAGATCGATTAAAAGGACCATGCCAGCAGCACTGGCCCTCCGACCAAGCTCGAGACCATAAGTCAGATTGTATGTTCCGGCGGTCCAGATACGGATACGAGCAAGGTTGAACCCATAACCGGAAAGAATGCTTTCCAACGGCTGAGGTGCAGCGGTTGACGAAGCAGAGTATTGGATATTGGTTGTTGACTCCAAATAAAGCAAGGACGAAAAGTCAGCACCATGATATCGAAGGGCAGAAACGAGACTGAGCCCAAAGGCTACAAGGAAAATCACGATGGAGCGCATCTGTGAAGTTCCAGCTGCGTATCTAGGGTAGAACATGGGTAAGTACACTGTAACAAAGGATACGAGCACAGAGCTAACATACTAATGACGTCACCGTACTTCGGGGGAACGAGCTGTATTGATATAGTATAGTAATGACCTATCGAGCATGATAAGTAAAGTAACAAGAGTATAACGGAGTACTGTCTCACCTCAATGCAGTTCTAGGGAACAAGCTGAGGTATGCTATCCTAACGAGCAAGTTTAAATGACCTTCGGGCCAGGTGGGAACAAATATGAGTATCAACAAGACGTCAAAATGAAACGAATGATGGAGTAGTCCAGTTACAAGGCACAATGCTTCGACGACATGCTTCGACGACGGCACCGACTAGTCTCATAGGTACAGGCTGGTCACCGGACTAGGCAACGACATGACACAACATCTTGACCTCATCTGACACACCCGGGCCAGCCAAGCAATACCGTACTGCTCGCAGTGTCAAAAAAGAAGTACTGCGAGGGTTAGACTCTGACCTCTAAATCCTCGCCAAGTTTGCGCTTTTCGAGGGCCTTATCACGTTAACTAGGTCGTCGTGTATTTCCAGATTACTTCGTAGCCACGAGCCAAGATAAGGAGGGCCCTAGTCAATGAAGATGAGGTCGGTTTCAAGCGAAATGAAGGAGATGTTGACCTCGAGAAATATTCGCTCAACAAGCTGTTGAGGTTGCTGGTGGCCAGAAATAATGACTTACAAGGAACACTAGGATAATCAAGAGCCATCCGGTGCAAGTTTGGGTTGTCCACTTTCTCCACTGGCTTACCTTGGGCTTACCTTGGGCAAACCCGCGTTGTGCGAACACGTGCTATACCTATGCTTACCCTCATTACTTGTGGAGATACGGTCAGAAGACTCATCAGTACTTGTGGGCGGCACATTATGCCGTCGGCCCGCACAGGCACGCTGCCGGTGGGGCTGGTGACCAGACTGCAACTCCGAAACTCCGCCCTAGCCATGTTCTCTTTGCCATCCTTCCATTACTTCTACCAATCTACTCAATTGTATCAAACTGACTGACACTACTATTTATGACATCCGATGGTGAGTTGTCAAACCCTTAATTTTCTCTGTATTCTTCACGATGATATTAATGATCACCTAAACCTGAGCCATTGGCGCTGGTGAAAAAACACCCCAAACACTAAGAACAGCCATCTGATTCTTTGGTCTTCTTGATTTCAACATCCGTTTACTGACTCTTCCCATCTCAGAAGTTCACAATGTAGAATCACGGTATACTATAAGTCAAGAAGATGTACTGATAATAAGGAACACGCTGACATCAAATAAATGGGGCCCTTGGGCACAATTGTATCTCGCAACACATGTTTCTACTTCTGTCCGGCTAGTTTAATTATTTTTGCCTCCCTTTCGCGCTACAAGAAAGGTCAGCCCTGTTCACGTACATGGTGTCATTGACAGACCTCATCCGTTGCCTTTACAATGCGAAGTCTCTCTACCTCGCGCGCGCATTCAGCGATGCGCGTCTCCGTCTCCTTCACGGTTTCTCTTGCGGAGTCTAATCGTTCTTGCTGGGCCCGAACCACCCCTTCTTTTCCTTCCCATCGCGCGTGCTCCTCGGCGCAACGTGCTTCAGCGTAAGCACGCAGTTCAACTGTCCGAGCCTTTTCCTCTTGAAACCTGCTTTCGGCCTTCTGTGCAGCGGAGAGTGCCCTGGCGTGTGAAGCTTCGGCTTTTGTTTCTCGTTTAATTGCTGCTTTATGAATGCTTTGGAGGGCAGAGAGGCTCTTCAGAGCCGAGTCTAGAGCTACCTTTTCGGTGGTTGATTCCACCTTGAGAAGCTTCGAAAACTTCTTAGACTCCTTCCCTGCCGTTTGTGCGTCAGCCCCGTGCGTAAATCTCGGTTTGAAAACCCACTTTCTTCTTTCGCAATCCGATCCTTCTGCTTCTGACTCAATGATCGTTCAGCCTTGGCACCCCTGACGAAAAGACTTTCGTCGACGTCGGGCTCAGCGTTTGGTCCTGTGAGTGGTGCGCCATTCACAAAAACAGAAGTCGTCCCAGTGGTGTGCGTCGTCCGAACCGACCCTTTTCTTCCCAAAGTGCTGCCAGCTCTACCGAAGGTCGCTTTTATTCCAGATATCTGTTCTTGGCCATCAGATTCAATGGGAAGAGAACGGAGGGAAGGAGCCCTCTGTCCAGCCCCATCGTCTGCATCCTTCGACTGGGAACCTGTCCCTTCCGTGTGGGAAGGTTGAGTGCTCCCCTCATGTCCGGAAGCTGCAAAGTAAGGTAATACAACGTATAAGTGAGATAATTCTCTGGTCTTGTGTTCAAATAAACTGTCATTCTCACATCCAGGACGGGATTCAATGGAGCTGCGTCCTAGTTCCCCAGTAGCGTCATCTGTATGAAGAGGGAATTGCATGACAAGCGCGTCGTAATAGCGAGTTTGATCACTAGACACTGAAGGCGTTGGGGTGGCAGACATATAATAGAAGAGACAAGCGCGAAAAACATGTCCGCTGCGATAAAATTGAGACAGTGTTAAATAACAATCCTGACTGGTTGATCGACGACGTCATGCACCAACCCCTAGCTAGCCGCTACCATGACTACCACAAGTCTTCGTTGAACTCACGAACGGCCGTCACCAGTAGTTCGTCCTCCCGCTCAGCGTACAACGCCTTGACTACCTCCTGCTCCTTCCAACCTCCTCCCTTGACGGGTTCGAGGCTATATTCTATAGATAGAGCAGAAAGTGCCCCTCCATAAGCATGTGAGATGCCTGCATAACAGCGATCAGAAGTAGCTCTTTCCGCGGCAGCAGCGGAACGAACCAGTGTCGATGATGAGCACTCGGCCGCCGCAGCGTGCCACGATACTTTGCAGGTGGGGCGTGTGTCCCATGACCATCCGACGCGTACCAGTCTTCTCTAGAACTTGGTCCACCTGCGCACATATCCTGGACTCTTCTTCCTCTGCCCACCCACGGTACCACAGAGGACCGTCACTGCTGTAAAGACGCACCTCCTCGCGTGTAGTCCCTGCGGGTAACCCGGGATATGCGTGGGGTGGGTGAGGGGGAGGCTGTGGCGAACGAGATCTTAGTCTACGAAGAAGCGATGCAGAGAGATTATTAATTGCACCCGGGAATGGCTGGAGCTTCGGGTATGTTGGCGCTAGCCCTCCATGCACAAAAGAAAATGCAGCGTGAGAGAGAGGTCCTGCGTTTGCACGCGCATACATGCTGCCCTTCTGAGGCGGATAGTCGGTATTGGGAGGTCCGAGGAGGCTGTGAAGAGGAAGGCGTGCAGCAGTCGTGTAGTTGGATGCCCAGGTGCTACCAAGCCATCCAGTCGTGACAGCCTTCTGACGCGTGCTGATGGAGCCAAACGTATCGATTTCCGAGGGGTAAACATATCTGTGTGGTGTGTTCGTCATGCGATCTTGTGCAGCGGAAGATTCGGGACAATTACCTCCAGTCACCTGGAAGGTCCTCGTCAGTGTTTGCAGGTGTACACAGTCACTCACTCACCAATAGCGTTCATCCACTCATGATTTCCTAGAAGACTGACCATCTCACCTCCCATGCCGTGTGCTTGTTCTCTGAGCTCTTCCATCCATTGGAAGAGCTCGATGGTATCGTCACCTCTAATGAAAAAAAAAAAAAAAGTTAGCTAGGTCGGGTGCAGATAGCTAAAGCATAGACCTGTCTATAATATCACCTGTCTGAACGAAAACGTCGACGTCTCCACTCCAGTTCCCATCTTCATCCACAACACCAGCCATTTGGAGCACGCGCCCTGCATTGTAGAGGTCGCCGTGGATATCACCAACAGCGACGATTCGCCTAGAGAAGCGGGGTCGTGGTTCATCAATGGTAACCTCTGAATCGTCGGCGTCTAGTTTCTGCTGCGGCTGCTGGGCCGACAGAGGGCGTTGTTGGGTTGCAAAGGGGGCATATACAGCAGCCTGTACATAATTTACGAGGGTCGAAAGAGTAAGTGAGAATCGAGGACCTGTACCGAGATGTGGTGCTGGCCCTAGAGGTAAGACGTAGGACTGAGCAAAGTAGGCGAGCGAGAGAACTAGAAACGAAAGGGCAACGAAGGTCACGGTCGATGCACGAGCCATAATTGACCGATAAAGCGAACAACGACCCACTCGTCTCGAAAGCGAAAAAATGGAGCGTGTGTGCTTGTTGTAATGATCGGTCCAAGTAGGAGTCGGCTATATGACCGTACGGTTCTGCGCAACGCCCTGCACCTTGAGGCCTTTCGCGTGTACACAGTGCAGCCAGGCTAAGCAAGCGGGAATACGTCAGGCAGTGCTGTAGTACAAGCTTGCAACGGGGCACCGAGCCTTGCACCGAGCCTCGGCGAGAGCTAGCCAATCTAGGAAACTCCTGCTGCTTCCACACACCACGCTTTCTGGTATCATTTGCCTTGTGTGTGGGTTAGATCAACGAATGATCGCCGTCACAAGATATGATATTGAACAGTACATGCGCGTAACGGTCTTCTGATCTTTTTGTACAGCACTACAGTATTATATGAAGTCGTAATCAGGGGGCTATAAGCCTAGAACGGAATGCCAACAGCTGCACGTTTTAGCGAAATAAATATCATTGCAGCGAATTTAAAGCCCTATAGATACCATAATAGAGGAGCTTTCCTTGACGAGTTTCCTGAATCGTCGCCCGATTCGTCGATTCCTTGGAAGGGCGAGTTCAAAAGCCAATGGCTTGAGTAGTGAGGAACTGTAAAGCTCGAACCTCTTACTCAGCACCGCATGAAACGCGTGGGTGCCCAGCCTAGTCATAGCATCGCTTGAGCGCATGGTCGGACATATGTGGCAGGTGGAACTAACCAAAGGACATGTGCCTTGTGGATGTCACATTTTCCTCCATTTGCCCGAGAAACTTTATTCCTCGCACTCTGGACGATTACCGCATATGTGTATCGAATCATCTGGCGGATGGTATCTTATCAAAAAATTAATCAGAACGTCAAGTAGCTCCTAGGAGATATCATTCAAACACACTATGCAGGAACTTGACGTTCTTCGAAACATCCACTCCCCAACTTTCGAGGTAGTAGTGCATTTTCGTGGCAGTGATGAGAAAGCTTCTATAAATGTTCAGATGCACGGTATGTGCACTGTTCAAGCTAGTATCATTGTAGATGATATGGTTCCTTGATTTAGCCAATCTTAGGGAGTTGATAAGCGACAGATGATGCCAAGTGCAGATGGAGACTAACCGCAACATTTTATGAGCAAAATTAACCCCAGCATTGCGGCCCTTATCCACAGTCAATGTATCTCGGATAGCTATGTAGATGGTTCTCGGTTAGACCGATTTAAAGCGATGGAAGGGCACCTACCTGTGCCATTATATCGTGTGTAGTCCGCGAGGATCGAAAGGTCTGTCATGTCAATCAATAGCCCACACCAAGGGAAAACTGAAAGCAACTCCAGTTAGTGCCTTTTCTAACAAAAGTCTGAACGAAGTACATTTCTGTCCAGGGGAAACAACATTCATGATTTGTTCGTCATAATCAAAGTTGGTCAATGTCTTCTCTTGCGATATCATACAACCATACTCGGGGTGACCTGCAATCATTGTCTGCAAAAAAGACTTTGCCTTTCGCGGGCAGGTAGTCACGAAGAGATAATCGTCGATCAATCTGAGGAGCATCTGAGCGACAGGTCAAACAAATCAACCGGAAGAATGCGATGCAACCACGACTCAGACTTACATTTTGTGAATCATTCGAGGAACTAAATTCACCCAACTTTCTGGTCTCCAGATCTCCGTAACAATAAGAACACAACAGCGCAGAGAGTACGGATCCCTGAGGGATGCCCAAGACCTGGCGATAATACCGATGGCCGATCTGCAAAGTCGCTTAATTGGGATTGAATTGGCTACAATTATTTATTTTTGGTCCACCTTGACAATATTCTCGTTGATGTGCTCTTCAAGAAGTTGCATCGCCGTCTGCCGGCTCTCGAAATTGTAGATCACCTATGGAAATATGTATGAGGATAGAACGCGGATCAAATGGGACGTACCTGATCAATAAAAACTGTATCGCGCAGTGCATTCGCCAAGTTACGAGCATGAGCAACGAAATCGGGATGCTCATCTATGTAAACGTTAGCGTCAAGTTGGAGTGGCGATCCGCCTTGTGCAGTTAGAAGCACCTTCTGGGTATGCTTTCCTAACATATGCTCGTTTCATCTTGCCAGCGACCGGAGTTAACTGTCCATACTTCTGAATAAGGTAAGTGTCCTTAGGGGATCATGAGTTCTGAGCACGATCGAGTAGTTTGATGAGCTACCTCAGATATAAGTTCCTTCAGGATCTTCAAGAGAGTGGATTGTTCAATGGTGTCGAAACAAGCTCGAACGTCAACCTTCACAAAGTATAGCTTGGGCCTTTGTCTTTCAGCACGAACATCACGTCTTCGTCACTAGAACACTTACAGTGTTCCTGAAGGACGATCTTTCAGCAACTTCATCTTGTAGGTCTTCAACCGCGCATATATTTCGTTCGGTCCAAATACGGAGGCCCCGAGTAAATCTGGTTGACGTTCCTGTGGACGAAAATGCGATGACTGAATTCCTTAGCTGCCCTGTCGTAACGCTTACCTTCTCATAAGTCAGTATCTGAAAGGTTGCCTGAAGAACCTGATTAATGGACTGTACGCGGCCGAAATTCAATGACTGCAGGATATCATGATCAACCTCGTATGACCGGAATCGTTATATGTCACACCTTGTTTTGGGGCATCCGACGTCTCAAATTGACGATCGGGCGAACTCCTGTTTCCTTGGGGAGGAGGCGAACGAAGGAGAACCCGAGTCTACGTTGTCGAAGAATTTCTTCAGCCTCTTGCTGCGAAAAGATTGTCAGTAAATAGCGGAACGAACTGGACTAATAACCTTGTCTATTTCTTTAAAGGTTTTCTCGCTAAGTTGATCTATCAAAGGAGCGCAGAGGATCTCCCAATCGTCTTGTCTAAAATACAGGACTTGATTACGGAATGCAGAGGAATCGGTTACATAGAACGTTGTCTGCAAAGTTTAAGTATGACTCTGAGCTTATTTTTTTCCGTCTGAAGCACCAAGCGTCCGCGCACCTTGATCAACGGAATGACAAAAGAATCAAAGTACCAAAACATGAATTCTTCTAATAACTCCCGTCGCTTCAAAGAGTCTGTCACAGGCACTCGCCCATGATAACACCCAGGTACTCCTGGAGGGATAAGCCAATCACAATCGGTGGTGCTGAATCCTTGAAGGACGCGATGGAGCGATATCGTTTCAAATCGCCGAGCCACGATGAATTCCTTGACGTCTGCGGTGTGTCCCAAATCAAAGTTGCAGAAACTATCAAAGTACACACAGCTTTGCACCAACTTGAAATTCCTCCGGGATCCCCAGAATTGCTTTGGGATGACCATCTTCGTCACGAGCATGACATAACGGAAAACCTATGGGGACTGTGAGCTTCACCTTGAAGGGGCCATTCCGTTCATACCTCAACGTAGCTACACGTGAACTCGATAAACCGAGGTTTATCGATACCGTGCTTCCTAGCTTGAGAAAGTCCCTGAGGGAGAATCGAGTTTCCGTTTGAATCTATGGACGCATCGCCATTGTATCTCGTAGGCTGTGACTCCAACCGAAGAGAGTGTTCGGAAACCATCTCCTGCTTCTTTCAGAAACCACTTTTTTCCGACGTGAATTATACACACCAAGATAATGCTACTGTCCATCGCCTGGTTGTTGGTGCTAACGACCTATGTAAAATAGATGCCTAGAACGTGGAAACAATGGCAAGTTCATGAAAGAACATTACCTTTGAGGGGCAGACTTTGTCATGCAGGGGTTTATAGCCGCACTTCCCATGCCTCCAAATCATTTTCTCAACTAACGACAAAACGCCTCTGAGACGCTTAGGAGTTTTACAGTTGCCAAGGGCCTTCACCAACGTCAAACTCGTGTTCGAACATGAGATAAACTCTCACCTTTATCTCCCGTTCCCTATCAGAATAGTCCGGTTGCTGGTAGAATTCCTTCCGGTTCGTGACGAAGATAAAGACACTTGATAGACCGTACTGAGAAGGGAACAGGTATTTGCTGAGGTGACGCGCATCTTTTGCAAGAGTGCGAGGGTCGGGGTCCTTATATGTAGCAGGATCGACACGAGGCTTCTTGAAGTACGAGGGACACAAACGATTGAAAATATCTACGAGGAATTTAGGGTAAATGGTTTCACAAAAAAAAACGCGCACGATGGTAGGGCAACCCAACAACAATTCTAAAGGCCTCAGGATCACGAGAAGGCCTGGCATAGAATATGCGTGTTCGCAGCAAGCTTATATCTACTGCGGTACGTCTTTTTGTCGTGAGCAGGACAAAGGTAGCTGAGACTTGTATAGCATTACTTCACCTCTGAATAGGCTGGCTGGACATTCCTTTCGCCGAGGGTTTGGCGGATCGTTCACGGTAGTTCGTTGTCGCCCTGATCAATCTAAGGCGTTTCCGGGGTTGCAGCTGCTGCGGGGTTTCGCTTTTTCGCTTTTGCACTCGATGGTGTGGTCCACTATCAAGGAACCCACCGGTGGATGGGAGTGGGACAAACATCAGTGGTTCTCCCGTGAGCTGACATAGGCATTCGTTAGGTAGTGATATGAATAGTGATGTCCTCAACAGCAGGTGTAGCATTGCGTCGGCGCCAATTCTGATACCACCCTCAGTCTCTGTTTCGTATTTCCGTCAAAAATTTTACCTCTGCAGCATGATTTCCCATTCCGGCCCGTGCAAGGCTGTGACGATTGTGTTGATGAACCGATTGGATATCCCGGAGGATGATGTATGAACTCGCTCATTATCTGGAACCTACGCCCACATCTATGATATGCTGGCACGAAAAATCCGGAGCAACATACACGCTGATATCCCATGGCAATAATATTATTGGGTCTTCCCCTCGAGGCCAGGAACAATCGCTCGTGAGCCTTCTGTATGATCTAATCGGACATTCTCACTGCTTGAGTTACGGTCTGATGCATGCACGTGGACTCACATCTCGCATATACATCAACGGCTGTGTGGCCACGAATGATGGACGCTGTGAGGCATCTGATTTGAGACCGACATAGGACGTCTTCAGCAAATCACGATATGATTGCGGTGAGTCGTCTGCAAGGATAGGTGGTGCCCCTGAGTTGCGAGAGTCGGAAGGGCAAGAGGACGGTTCGAGGATCTCATGCAAGTATCTTTCAAGCGGGACTACTTCGTCGAAGTAGATGTTGAGGATAGAAAGGCTGAGTGACGGCCGTGGCACACTGGGCATTGAGCAAAGGATAAAGGGCTCGCAGTATCTCTGCTGGGTAAGTCGAGAAAACGCGAAAAGACTGGATGGTATTCGGCAAGGTATTCGGCCACTGGCACAACCGAAGTCAAATGGAAGGATTCAAGACGCGCACGCGCACAAACAGTGAACGATCACATGATGGAGTTGTTAGGTCACGGTGCTCCTTCCGAGTCCAAGGCTGTACTACTAATCTAACACTCAGCTCGGGTGCGGCGTTGCTGCCGACAGGAAACTCTCCAAATAATGCTGTATAAATCGAAGCCGATGTCGTTTTGTGGAACTCAACCCGAATACCAGAGTAACATTAAGTCTAATAAGTTGTACTCTTTGTCTGGGACTTCGTCAACTGGTACAGCATCTAGCTGCCACGATCGTGTAGCTTACACAACACGTCCTATAAATTTACTGGGCAGTCATCGCCGACACGCTCCTCCAGAACCTGCATTTCGGCCATCGGTGAGAGCAGTACGCGAGAACAGCGAACAAAAACTCACGCGCACCGTGCCACAAGGGAAGGGTCAGTTATCACAGGCTGTACGACCGGCACGTACGTTTCCGTGCGGTTGAAGAGCATTTCCGTTTGGTCAATGAAGTACTCATTCCAATAAGGTGTGATGTTCGTTGGGTCGTATTTGATGTTTACGTTCGAGTACATAGCAAACGCCATGAACGTTTGCGTGAATGCAGTGAGGAATTGAGTGTTGTTGTACGGAGGAGGGACGCTAGTACCAATCATTATGAGCACGCAGAGGAAAACAGAAAGGAATATGAGCTCACTCGTCAAAGTAATACGCTACATCACTGCCATGAAGCCCTGGTGGGATAGCAAAGATACCCTGGAAAAACCGATGTATATGCGGCCCTCGTAGATAAGTCTCGCATGCACCGACCTTGAATGATCGACCTGAGAACGCCTCCAGCAGATAGTAGGTCGGGCAAACAAAGATTGCTACAAACTCCTCAATCATCTGGATGACATTTCGGGGGAACGTCTACTTACAGTCACCCATAACTGAGATGGCTTGTTCGAGAGATGAACCCATGTCTTGGTACATGTATGCTGCTTCCTGAGCTTGTAGTTCCGTCATGTCGGGGTAAAGCTGAGAGACGTAATCTGTGAGCGTCAATGTCTCATTGGGGTTCGTGAAATCTGCGCCTTCGTCTGTGTTTCCGAAAGCGAGGAACATGTTCTGAGGTAAAGATAAGTCGAGTGACCAATCCATCATTTGCGTACCACTCACGCCATTGACCTTGCCGTTTGCCAGGGTCACAGTAGGACGCTCGATAATAAATGTGCCGTCTATCACCGGAGCCCATATGTATGACCCGTAGAATGCAGTTCCAGCAAAATAGCTGTCGATCGTAGCAAGTGTAGTTACGTTGACAGTTCGCAAACAATAAAGGGTGTTTGCGGTGGAATTACATCTACGTTGAGGAGCGAGGGGTGTGCAGTTTCAATCAGTTAGAAGCAACAAAACCTTACCCTGCTTGGGAGATAACTTGGTCATAATAAAACTGCCACAGCTCTCAACGTGAATGTAAGGTGGGAGAATGAAGCACAGACCTGTGGCACACGATCATTGTACTGGTACTGCGAGGGCAAGAACGTCGAACTCGTGATTGCATGCGCAAAAAGAGGGGGCTGGGTATTACCACCGTCTGCAACAATGTGCTGAAGGACAGCACCAGCTCCTGGAAATAAGTCGTGGCAACACAAATCAGATTAGTCAATTTCAGCCTCGGAATTCACAGACCAGCGGATTGTCCCCAAATGGTAACCCTAGAAGGGTCTCCACCGAATGTCGCGATCTGAGAAGTAACATTTGAGTCAAAAGCTTCCTGGTAATACAAACGATCACACTCACGTTCTTTTGGACCCATTGCAATGCGTAACGTTGGTCCACTGCGGTATTATTCAGCGATACTCAACGAGGGCACGCAAGGGATAGCATACAAAGTCCGGCATTCAGAGCACCACCTGCCTTCATTTCGTTGCCCGCGAGGAAGCCTAAATAACAAGGTCAGATTCCAATGAGTATACTACCCTCTCGCGCATACCCAACAGGCCCAGCCGGTACTGTGTGACAACTACGATCACGCCGTAGTGGGATTCTTGGATCAGGTCGGTTCCGTTATACAGGGCTGCATACCCTGAATCGTATCCACCTCCGTGTATCCAGAACACGACTGGAAGATCTCCCGCAGTCGTCGGGTCTGCGGGTATTCCCCCAGGTACGTATACGCTGAAGGAAGTCAGTGACCACAAATGCGAGCTAAGGCGTGAATCCGTACTTGAGGTAAAGGCAGTCTTCCGAGGTTCCCGGGGCGGTCGTTGCGCGCTTATTGAATCCGTAAATACTTACAGGTGCAGTTTCACTATTACCGTATCCAGCCTGATAACACATATCTGGTTCCGTGGTTGCTTGCTGAATGCTTGTTTCGTTTGAAGGTGGTTGTGGCGCAGCAAAGCGAAGGTTCCCTGCAAGCCAGACAGACATGGAGCCGATAATCAAAACCTTGGTCTGAGTGACTGACCGACAGGCGGGGCCGCATAGCGGATCCTCTTGAAGCTAGTTACATTTGTAGTTGAGTCGTATGCACCTTGGTACTGCGCATATCCGAGGTTAACGATCGGCGCAGAGGCCGTCGAAATGGCAGAGAGTGCCATAACACCGGAGACGTGGTACAATGCGGAGACGACGGCAGCAAGCAACATCATTCTGACTGCAGCTGGGTGGCTCGGCGAACGGGAGGCCGAGAAGTAATGGCTCAAAGACCTTATACTCCAATAGATGGACCTCCTGTTTAATCCCGTGGCCCTATCGGAAGAATTGGTGACATCTTTCACTATACTTGTCGCTTCGATTCTCAAAATAACACCGAACTGGGAAACCCCCACCACGACAAGTAGGACAAGAATGGAGAAAAGATGTATCTGTGAGAATTCGAGGCGCACTTGATTGAGGTTTCGAAAGACCGGAATGCTGGATCGGCCGGTCAGAAGGATCTGTGCGATATACTGACGTCGGGTGATGCATTGTTGCAAGAATAGGGTAGATCAGCAGACGACGGGCAGCAAGTTGACGGATTGTCCGGACCTGGGTTAGCGCAGACGAGCATAAATAAATGTGATCGAATATCAACTTACTACGCTAGATCTGTTCCTGCTGGTGTGAAATATCTGGATAAGTGATAGTGTGATTTCCGGTTTCGTTCCGCAGATAGTTTAACGACCTCGGGTATCCCAGGCAGAATATATATGAGCGGGGAAAATGACCGCAGTTCTCGGGAAAGACATGACCAAAGATCTACAAGTAGAGTCCCTCCGGAGTACCCTCGTTCTTTCTGTATAGTACCTGCAAAAGGCAATGAGACACTCGCCACAAACTTGCGCAAACTACTCGCCTTTTCCCTCGCCGTGGTAAAATCGGCTTTGGTCACCCGCATTCGCCGTTCTCTCAACGCGAGCAAACCTGCTTCCGTACAGACCGCCTTGATATCAGCACCCGAGAGATCATCCTTCGCCATAACAAACTCCTCCAGGTCGACATCGCCGCTCAAGCTCATCCGCGATGTATGTAACCTGTGCGGGAGATGAGCAGCGTCAAGCAGGATGGTAAGTGTAACGTACCGGAATATATGCCGCTTTGTCTTTACATCTGGTAGAGGGAACTCAATCTTTCGGTCGATACGACCAGGGCGAATAAGAGCTGGATCAAGTGTTTCGATCCTGTTGGTAGCCATGATGACTTTGACATCACCACGCGTATCGAACCCATCGAGCTGATTGAGTAGTTCCAACATCGTCCGCTGAATTTCGCGCTCTCCTCCCGAAGTCGAATCATATCTAAAAGAACACTAGTCAAGACAAACAAGTAGCTACGCGAATCACACGTACCGCTTAGTACCAATGGCATCAATTTCATCAATGAATACGATACTTGGAGCATGTTCTTCTGCTACCCGGAACATTTCTCGCACAAGTTTTGGTCCATCACCAAGGTATTTCTGAATAAGCTCAGAACCAACGACACGCAAGAAAGTGGCAGAAGTCTGATTTGCGACAGCCTTGGCTAGGAGAGTCTTCCCCGTCCCGGGAACACCATAAAGGATAACACCCTTTGGCGGTTTAATGCCCATCTCCTCATAGAGTTCCGGATGTGTAAGCGGAAGCTCGACAGACTCCTACGGAAGATTTAAGCGGGTAACCCACTGCACTGTCCATCGTGCCTACCTTGATTTCTTGTATTTGCTGCTCGAGACCCCCGATATCTGCATAACTCTCCGTTGGGGCTTTCTCGAGCTTCATGACACTGACCAAGGGATCCGTGTCATCTTCCAAAACGCCAACAACGGCCTGATTTTTGTGGTGTAATAGTACTGAGCACCCGGGCTCGATGCGATCTTTGTCGACAAAGCTCATGATTGACACATATGACTCTGGCCCGGACGCAGTACTGATGATGGCATGGTCGTCGTCGATGATCTCCTCCAGGGTTCCCACTGCCATCGGTGTGCCACGCAAAGCATCTACTTTCGACCTCTCGTTTTGATTCTTCTCCTCTCTAGACGACTCCGGCTTCAAACGTTCCTGATTCTGGATAAACTCTTCCTCGAGGATGAGGTAGTCCTTGATACGCTCCACCTTGAGGAGACGCAGACGACATCGCGTGCTCGGATATATGGGAGGTAACTTGGACGCTGTTGCGGGGCCGCGCTTTTTCTTCTTTCCGACCCGCGTTGGGAGAGGGGGCTCCCATTTCTTCTTCTGTGGCTGGTCTTTCTTATCCTTGTTATCTTGGTTCTGGTTCTGGGTGGATGGCATTCCTGAAGGCGCGTTACCCTGCGAGAGACATTAGCGAAAGTACGACGTCGAAAGGGATGGTGCACACCATATTGCGTATCTTGTCGAGCGGAATGGGACGCGTCAGTCATTTTAATGATGTGACCGTGGTAATCTGCACGTGACCATGACCACATTCAATTGCGACGCACAACTGTGCCCCCATCGTTCCAAGAGTAATCGCATATGGCCTCGGTGACAACACCATTAACATCCTCTTCGAGGTTTATCGAAGCAGGCATGTTCAATGTCCCATCGATTTGATGTATACTGACCGTGTATCAGATCTGGACGACGACGACCTGGACGAGCAAGATATCCCCGGATTCACCGCACCAGGTCTACCTTCGCCAGTCATAGACAAAGGAAAGTCGCGCGCGCCAGATCCGGCTGCGCAGACGAGCAGTGCTAGTGTACCTGCACAGGGTATCTCAGGTGACATTGGTAGCTCGAATGCACCCCACAAGCCCGCTAGGCAGACGGTGGGTGGTATTCGCGTCGAAACACGGTGCGTGTCGTTCGTTCTGTTTTGTTATTCAACTGAAGATCACTCGAATATAGCTACACGGGAGTCGACACGCTCGACGAGCCCATAACTACAACGATCGTTCGTGTTAACCCTTGGCCCCTTGCACTGCCCTGACCGCTGACGTATAGACGCGTGACCTCCTCTCGATATATTCGAAACTCGTTCAAGTGTTGTATCCCCGTAAAGCTACAGGGCGTGAAGTCCTAAGGTACGTTTGGTCATCGGTCGGAGAATAGGGTCTAATCCACAGCAGGGATTGGGACCTTTGGGGACCTTTATTACTTTCCCTTGCCCTTGGTATGATGCTCAGCGTGAATGTATGTGCATGTCTGGTCACTTTTCCGCATGAATCGATTCATCTGCGCTGAAGGCACCAGCCAGCCAGGCTCTCGGGGTGTTTACGAGTGTAGTCGTGATTGTCTCTGTCGGGTCTCTTGTAGTGACTATTCAGGCAAAGGTAAGTTCGAGCAGTGCTTTCAATGTTGCCTTTTACGGATCTTTTTACCCCTAGTTACTTGGGGGCAGAGTGTACGTATCAGCACGAATCCGGTGGTATGCACGTGTTTGACTGTCTTTAAAGCTCGTTCTTCCAAGGTTTATGCGTTTTGGGGTACTGCATAGCACCTTTAGATATTGCGGCGCTTATATCCTGCTTCGTCCGCATCATCTGGGTGCGTGCACCGATTGCACTAGCCGCATGGGCTTGGTGTATCTGGGGTAATTTGCCGTTCTTTTTGTTATATCATTCACTACTCACAATGATAAAACAGCATCTATAAACTTCTTGGATGGTACAAAGATAGAGCAACACCGTATCCTTCTTGCCGTATATCCCCTGTTGTGAGTGATTAACCACCACTGTGTCACGCTCTTTTTGAACTTCCTTAGGCTCTTTTACTTTGTGCTAGCATGGATGATTCTGATACAATGATTTCCTCTTCCCTTGATTTCGTATGCTACATGGATGCATATGATTTCTGCTCGTTATGTGTTTTCAAGAACAAGTACAATCACCTGAGATATTTCCGCTTCGGAATTTTGTTTAGTCAATTTAGCTAAAGAGGTGTGACACACTTTCGCAATTGCATCCTCTTCGTCTACAACACGTCAATGCCTCTGAGGGTGGGATACGGTGATTTGTTCTCGATGAGAAGTTCAAGCACTTGTTGGCACTGATAGAATCCGTACAGTCCGCGAGCACTTCTGCTCCCCTTTGCTCCAGTTTGCGGCTGTCGACCAAGATAAGACGTTCACGCTCGTAGAATGCCCTAGTACGTTCAGATCATCTGCAACCTATCGTGTTTTACTACCAATGAACGGCGATGCCAGGTGGGACGGGCCAGCTGATCTCCCGTCTGACAAACGATGAGATCGATATTGCAATGTACGCCCCCATGTTCTCATTAGCGGCGTCCCTGGGTTCCTGATCCAGCCACATCTCCCTAATACGTGACAGCGCCCTCACAGACCCACTGATAGCGGGGATCGCAAAAGGGTCCAATGCTTATAAACTTGTTGGGAGTTACGTCACTTCTCCTCTGAGATGGTACATTTCACCAGGTGAGCTGACGACTCGGGCTGATACTGTATCGTAGGGCCGTCATCACAGGATCCAAGGACTCTTCGTATAAGCAGATATCTGATCTTCAGGGCACGACGCTCGGGATCTCACGGAATGGCAGGTAAGACACTTGTCCCTGATTTTGTCGTGCCTTGTCCCTGAGAACTCACGTTCGGGAACAATAAATAAAATAATAAATAAATAATAAAAACATAATCCAGCGGTAGCCAAACCATGGCGTACGTGATGGCTCTACAGCAAGGCTGGCCCACCGAAGACCTCCGATTCCAAAGTACGTCAACACGCCGTCTTGCTGTGTATTCCCCATCTGAGACCAGTGCTTCCCGCAGTCAACAATGACATCCGTGGCCTGATCGATTCCGTGAACGACGGATCGACAAGCGCGTTCATGTGGGAATGGTTCACCACCAAACCGTTTGCCGACGCTGGGGAGTGTCGCTTTGTAAGTGTATAGTCACCAACACCAGCCCGTCGGGGGGACATCCATATTTGATACGCGAGGATTTTTGATTTATGAAAACCCCCCGTGTGTGTTGGTTTTTAGATTGGCGAAGTTCCGACGCCGTGGCCGTCGTGGCTCATCGCAGCACATCCCACGCGCACAGCACCTTTTGACGTGCGCGAGTTCCTGGATACGCTCTCGGGCCATGTGCGGACGTTTGCTTCCCCCGAGCATCGTGCAGGCCCGAGCGTGGCGTTCATCCAGCAGACGTTTGGGTATCCAGAGGAGGACGTCAAGGTGGGATTTGTCTCTCTTTTTTTTTTTTCCGTCGCCGAAGGTCTTGGGGGATCATGATCGTTGACCTTACTTTCGTGTAGGCATGGCTACAGGCTGTTGCGTACCCAGACGACTGCGCAGAAATTCCGGCACATGTCGTTACCGACACCCTTGCGTGAGTACTACACTGGAGTTGTGAGGACGGGGAGCATGCTGACTATCGTTCCCACCTACCCTTTAGTGTACTCCAAAAGGCAGGTGTAGTGACAGTTCCTCAGGGGGGATTTGATTTGGCGCAGTTCATAGGCACCGGTATTGCTAAGCTTACTTGATGCTGCTGTCGAACTTGTCATGCGCAGCTCCGAATTTGCGTGATGTAGCGGGGGACATGGCGGAGGAAACCAATTTTGTTTGCTTGAGACAGAAAACGCGTTATGCTCACTAAAAGGAGGTAAAAGAATGTTCGAAACAACATTAAGCAATAACGCGAAGGAAAACAGGTAGGAGATATGCGGAACTAGATAAGTACAATATGTACATGCCACGAGTGTAGTGTCTGTCGAGCGAAGCAGTGTTAAGTATTGCGTGTAAGAGGAGGTATAATCTAAAGTCGAAGCATCCTATGATAAATAAGAACGAATCAAATGAATGTTCATTAAATTGTCTTTTGGTGGAACTACAGGTTTGATAAGTCTGTAGACGGAGACTCGTAAGCGGACACGAACGATGAGACAAAGCGACTACTCACCGAAGCCAAATGCGCCCCCCGCCGCTCTTTTCTCGCACAAGCTCCCATATGAATACCTCGCCCGCAAGCCCGGAGATGCAGTCTATGAGAGTTTGCCTGCCTTCCTGTGTCCCTTCTGCCTCGAGGACCCACTCGCCCCGCCAGCCCTCGCCAAGTCCGTCGTCGACATCCATAAAACCCATCCCGACACGCGCGCGTGCTATCCACATGTACTTTTTTGCCATCGCCCAGCCACCAGGCGAGTGGGGACTGGGAACGCGTGTCGCGGTGTTTACAAGCGATGTCTCAGGAACACCCCCACCACCTGGCGGCGCAAATGCGAAGGTAGGGTTTGCGTTAGAGGGCATGAGGTGGGTGTAGTAGAAGGGCGAGGGTAGGCTGAGAGGGTCTGGGAGTAGTGGCGGGGCTGGAGGAGAAAAGGGAACAAGGGAATTGCCATCAAAGAGTAACCAGGTGTTTCGAGATGTAGAGCGTTCCTCGGGGGAGAGATC
Organism: Boletus bicolor; assembly: GCA_003316205.1. Classification (NCBI taxonomy): domain Eukaryota; kingdom Fungi; phylum Basidiomycota; class Agaricomycetes; order Boletales; family Boletaceae; genus Boletus; species Boletus bicolor. Next base: position 24,385 of record QFEM01000214.1, read on the forward strand.
TAGTTGAGATTGTGTGCCGTCTGGAGTCGAGGGAACATAACCAAAGTTGCAAACGACGTCTCCAGTGGAGAGGTACTGCCAAAGCTCGCCAGCGTGGAGTTGTGCCTCACAGGCCGCAATGGCATCGGGGGAGAGGACATTGCAAGGGACGAAGACGCGGAGCACGGGAGCACGAGTCCTTGAAGTTGCAAAAGAGAGATCGTGAGGAGAGCTGGGCATACGCGTGTCGTGAGGTGCTTTTCGGATAGAGGGCGGGGATGAGCAGTCGCTGATCGAGGACGCAGGGGAAACATCGGCAGAGGCGCTGCGTTTGTGCGACCTTGCAAAAGGACGAGAGATGTCTTCCTCTGAATGGGAGGTGGGCTGAGTGTCGGAGAACGGGGGGATGGGTAGGTGATTCGGGGTATTTTGCGTGGCTGCTGAGCGCCTCCAAGAAGCTTCGTAGTACCTAAGTAAGCGCGGCTCCGTTGGCGGTGGGGGCCGGGACGGAGGACCACCAAACACGGAAAGCTTCCTCGTGCGTGCCTTGATCAGGGGTTGTGCAGTGGCATCGGCCCGCGATAAGGGGCTGGATGTATTGGTGCGCGAACGCGATGCGCTGGTTGGACGCCGGGCGTTTGGGGGGCTGCGAATACTGGCATCAGAAGGCTGGACATCGGGTAGATTGGAGAGATAAGAGAGGGGAGCTGGGAAAGTGAGCTCGCGGAGGACACGAGGCGGAGAGCCGGGCGGTGATGGAAACGGGGAAGGTTGCCGAGGAAGATCAGAGTCGATGGGTAACGGGAGAGGGGAGCTATGAACGAGGGATTGTAAAAAAAGGACGAAACGAGAATGTGTGCTAGCCAGGGTAGCAAGCCGAGTAGTCATTGTTGTGGTTGCAGCGTGGTTGGCCGCGTCATGGGCAAGGGATCTCGAGAGGCTGGCGAGTGCATGCATAGGATACTGGTGGAGTGGGACTCGTTGTGAGAGTACTGGGTGGAGGGATGGTCAACGTGCACATGGTGAGAGCAAGGAGAGACGAACATAAGAGATGGAGGTCGTGGAGAGTGACATCCACGGCCTGGAGTGCGGCAGGATCCCTCTGCCGCAAGGCTACACGGTAACCTGGTAAGTAACGAGAGAAGATGACGTCCCGAATGTCACGGGAGGTCCAGAGGTGCCTGATGCCCGAGCAGGTCGCGAAGAGGGCATAGAGATCGTCCCAGGCAGCAAAGTGTAGGATTCGAGCGAGGAGTCGGGGTTGCCGCAGTGACAACACGGCATTTCGGTGCATTTTCCGCCAAGCCTTTGACTTGGCCAAGGAGGTGGAAGGCTTCGGAGGGGAGGTCAATTGGACCGGGTTGGGCTGCCTGGGAAAATCCGAGATAGGTTTTCGACGGTCGTAGGTGAGAGGGAGTTGATGGGGAAGGGGAGGAAGGGGACGATCTTCGAGGGAGGGGGGGTCTGAGGAGGAGGAGGAGGAGGAGGCATCCGAGTTTGTGAGGGAGGGGGTTCGAGTGTCTGCGTATGGATCCATGCAAAGGAAGGGGAACATAATACCCTTACTTTTAATGTAAACGAATTATTAAAACTTTGGTAACTTACTCCACTTTGTATCTGTTTGTCACACCTTGCATCGGAACTGCCATGGCAGCAGCGGTCAGTCCGCCTTTACAGACACACACACTCGCCCGCGACATTTTCGGTGATGGCTCAGAGCTTTCTTCAGAAGAGGAAGGCGCGTCCGCTCCCTCACCTCCCCCTTTTATCACTCTCACCTCTCCACAGACGTCCCCCAGCACCGCCAGCGCCAAAAACCCGCACCCGTCGCACCCGTCGCACCCGTCGAGCAGGACGTCTCTGGCTCATCCGGCGAGTCAAGCGATGCCTATGAACAAGAGCGCTCCTCGAAGCAAAAACGCAGAGTCACACGCCGCGCAGACGATCGCGATGGCCGTAGGGCTCAGAAAAAGCGCAAGCGGAAACAGATCACCGAGGAAGACCTGAACGATCTTCCCCCAGAGAAAGGTTCGTATTCCCCTCCTTCCATTGCTCTACTTGCAAACCCTTCTCCCAGCGAACAAGCGTCGCCTCGACATGCAGTTTGAAGCCATCCTTAAACCAAAAAAGGGTTCTCGGCAAAAGAAACGCAAAAAGGACGACGAGGATGCCCTCGATCGCTTCGCAGATGAAGAGGTCTCTCGTCTTCGCGAAGCCATGCTAGGTGCCGCTGCCGACGACGAACAGGCCAACCGCGAGAAACTACCTGCAACAAACAAGCTCAAACTCCTTCCTCAAGTCATGGAGGTTCTCCGCAAGTACGCTGCACCTCACCATTCCTCTTCTTCGTCGCCCGCTAATCCTACCCTACATAGGCAATCCCTCTCACAGTCCATTATGGACAACAACCTTCTCGAGGGGGTCCGCAGATGGCTCGAGCCTCTTCCAGACCGCTCTCTCCCCGCTTTGAATATCCAGCGTGACTTTTTCCCAATCCTAAAGAAAATGGAGTTCATCGATAGTTCCGTTCTCAAAGAATCTGGTTTGGGTCGCATCGTCCTATTTTACACCAAATGCAAACGCGTCCACCCTGACGTACAGCGCATCGCCAACGATCTCGTCTCCACCTGGTCTCGTCCCATCATCAAACGTAGCGCCTCTTATCGCGATCGTGTTGTTCCCACCGCACAGGAAGACGCTGCCGAACGTGGCAACGAGCGTCTCAATGCAATCCTCACCCGTGCAAAGGAGGGCGAGAAGAACCGCATCAGAAAGAATGCTGTCATGATTCCACAGAGAGAATTTGGCAACTACACCGTCGCACCCAAGGTCAACGCAGGTGTCATGAGAAACAGCCAGACGGTGGAGAACGACATCGCACGCCGAAAGCTCAATGCAGAGCGCATGAGGAGTTTGTCGAGAAAGATATCCACGAAAGCATAGACGTTCGGTGGGTTTATAACTTGCATTTAGCCCAGAACTTATATTTGTACGACTACTATCTAATGGTCCACTTTTTTCCCGCAATGTCACGGGTGTAATTACATACTCATCGTGCTCCGACCGGACGCACGTTGCTCGTTGTACCGAGCTATAGTTCAAGTTGTCGTAAACTCCCCACTGGCTGACCAAAGAGCAAGATATTTGTTCTTCCTTTTGCTACTTATCCGAGTTGTCCCTGCAAGTATTAGTGCGCGGTACGTTAAAGTTCCAGATTCATTATCGAGCCTCATCTTGAGTCTTGACCAAGCTCTTAGCCACGCATGGCCTGGACGCGATGATCTAGTCCCTATCTGGTCCGTTGTTGCACATGGTTGCAGGTTCACAAGCCATTTGAGAGGCAAGTTTCTCCTGGCACCGATCGTGGCAGTACGGCCAGAGAGTACCTGAGCGCTAATCGGAACGTAGATTGAGCCACACCTTGAGATGGCCAATATATGCATATGCATGTTACTGTAACATCTAGTCAAGAAGCTGTTGTTGGAACATGCCGGGATAGGTGAGAACCCCTCTGTAACATTGACCGTATTACTGGTCCTGACCATCGGCTACTGTCGGCTAATGTTAGCCATTTTGTTGAAGGATGTTGCCATAGCCAAGCTGGTGACTGACGGTGGCTGCGGCGGTTGAATACATGACCCACCGTATGATGAGAATATTGCCTGTGAGTGCGAAGTTCCATTCCTCGAGTCTTTTTCTACCCCGGTAAACTTGAATTCCGCGTTGACTCCGACAACACAGAACCAATGGTGAACTGCAGGCTTGCTTGACCGAGCAGCGCAGCGCTCTCAACCCCGAATGCAAATCAGACCGAAAATGGTGAGACCGATATACAACTCCTGTGGAATACGTCCGCGCCGCAGCCGCACTGCCAGTGGTCTGTTTCGAGGCCAATATGCTGCCCTACGCAGAGCCTGAGGGTCCCCATGCAGCGACCAAAATTAAGCTGTGCGCGTGCTACCTTGGATTTCCCTTGGGTATATAAGATCACTGGCAGTCGGTTTGTTCTCTTCATCAGTTTCGTTTCCCCTGATTCCTTGTTCATGTTCGGGATGAAGTTACAATACCTCGCGATACTGGTTGCGCTCGTCCCGTGTGCACTGGGGTTCCCGCACCTGGCGAACTTCCCAGAATATCGTTCGCTCGCGGGCTTGTCTCCACAAGAAGTCCGGGCTGTAGTGCGAACCTTCAGTAGCACGTCCGGTCCACAACCTCTCCCGCCTCCCATCAACGACACGTCCGCAAAATTAGTGTATGACGCGGCCCACCCATACCAGCCTGATCAACCAGGTGACATTCGTGGTCCCTGCCCAGGATTGAATACCCTGGCCTCTCACGGGGTAAGTAATCGGGGATCTCGGGGACGCGATTTACCCATGAACATGATTCTTTCGCAAAGTATCTTAACCGTAACGGCGTGGCCACTCCGGCTGAGATCATCAATGCTGTCCAAGAGGGTACGCAGGCCATGGCACTGGGATCCTCGTCGATATATCAATCTGAAACTCGCAGGTTTCAACATGGGATGGAATTTGGCTTCGTTCGTCACTTATGGGGTATGTCAGAGGATATTCCGTCGTCTGGTTTTTCCCTGCTCACCGATGGATGGTGTTTGGAAATGAAATAGACATTTGTTGTCGACGGGAACCATTTGACAAACTTGATGAGCATTGGTGCAAACACGACTACGGACTATGAGCTCACTCCTGGGATTAACATCCACGGCAACTTTGAAGGTAAACATTACGCCCCCGTCCCAGGACACCGGGTATTCCGCTAACAACCTCTGTCCACTCTTCTCTAGGTGATGCTAGTACCACTCGTGGAGACTATTATTTCGGCAACAATTACAGTTTCAACGAGACCTTGTTCGACCAGGTAGGATACAGATTACCGCTCGTATCTCTATTCATCACCCGTTCCACAGCTCGTCTACGCCGCCAACCTCGTCGGAGACGGCATGATCACCGTCGAATCCGCATCCCTGCAAAAGGCCCTCCGCATCAACGACTCCATCGCACGCAACCCAACCTTTTCGTTCGACACCCCCCGCTACCTCACCGCCTACGCAGAAACAACTTTCCCACTCGCCTTCTTCGTGAGCAACCAGACGGTGAACACGACGATGAACGCCACGTTGGACGACGCGCGGAGCTTCTACGAGAAGCACAAGTACCCCAAGGAATTCTATCGTCGTCAGGCCCCGTACGATTTCCCCCAGGTCAGCATCATGTTTAAGAAGATATTCAGCTTGGTCCGCGTGTTGCCCGGTCAGAACGAAGGCGTGAACAACTTTGTGGTGAATCCAGAAGACAATGGGAGCGTACGTCGATTGAATGCTCCCCTGCTGATCAGGGGCGCACCTTTTTTCCCTCTTGCTAATCCCCCTCCCTTTTTTTTCTTCGTCAGTTGTGCTATGCGTATCAGAGACAGGTCAACTTGACGGCTCAGTTGTACCCCAACCCGACTTCTGAGCTCGAGGCTGCGATCAAGACTAACTTGGTTACGTTCTACCAGACCCTGGGAGATCCGGCTTGCGAACAACTTTTCCCATTTGGGCAGTAAAGAAAGACGGAATCGGAGCAATGGACAAGGTGGTCAAGACTATGTTGTGGATGTAACTCTCTTCCCATCCGTACTAGATGTTGGTTTCTCGGTACCCATTCTCGATGTTATTGGACATTAATCTCAGCACTTCATCGTTGTATTTCATCATGATATTCTAAGAGGAGACCGTCCAAGGTACGAGTGGTGATTTTTAACACATCTAGAAACTGGGCGAATCGTCTACAAGTTGAATGCTCCATCGACGCGTCCGTTGAGGCTACTCTGTACAGATAACGTTACGGTCTCAGAGTCGCGGTTTCGCGAGGACAGCATCCCCAAGCTGTCGGATCACGTCGTCGAGCGCGTCCGTCGACGGGTGGTCTGCACTGGCGTTTGGTACGTCGGCAGGTTCGCCGTTTGCGGACGCAAATTCGCCTTCCTGGCCACTCTTGTTTGCCGACAGACATACTTCTCTCATGTCTCGAAGTGCGTCTGCGACATGCTCGATAAAGACACGTGTGGACGTCATCGGACAGGAGTGCTTAGATTCGACGCAGAATTTAACACCGCGCGGGCCGACGAGGTCTGTCCCGTTGAACCAATAAAGATGTAGGACCAAGATTTGGTATGGTGCGCGGAAATGGGTTTGACATGTAAAGACGAGGCGAACTCATGGTCAATACTGAACAGTAGCGGGCAACGAGTAGTAGACCGCTCACAGTTTATTCCATATCCATCTTCGTACGGCGATCCGAACCTATGAGGATGGTATCATTGTCAATAACGCATAGGGATGTGCATTATTTCGGAGCACCATCATCATAGAAAGATGGGTTTGACATGGATACTTACCCGGTTCCCCTGAACCACCATCCTTCACTCAGACCACTCGTCGACAGCCGCCATTCTTGGCTTTTCTTGAAAATAGCATCTTCAAACAGAGGGACGCTCGTTCCTGAAGTTGGAACAGATCGGGACGCTGCCTTTGCGCGCGCAATGGTATCTTGAGAAGGGGTACCTTGGCCGATATCTGACGAGGTTTCGACAATGTCATCGAGCCATGCCCATTCATCACTAAGGACGCATCGTAGACCAAGAAGATGTCGGTCGATTCCGCGGCCCATCATCGCTGAGCGAGTGAGTGAAGAATGGACTTTGAGAGCGGACTGGAGGAGAGGGTAGAGATGAGGCGAAGGCTATGGTGCATGTGTCATATAGGAACATGGTTCAACGTCAGCGCAGGAAGGATAACAATCAAACACAAGGAAATGGGCAAGACGGTTTCCGTGACAGGAAAACCTTGTCGTCAGCGTCACCTCACATCAATATTGAATATACTCACATCGCTCCGAGTCTGGCCCACCCTTTTTCCCTTCCACCCCGCAAACGCCCTTAGAAAAGTATAACTCTCCGTTGTAAGTGAACGTATTGTTTCAGTACGTCCGTGTTGGAATGTTCGGGTGAGTGCTGTTTCGTATACAGGAGTTGGGGACCGATGGAGTCGAAAGTATGCAAGCTGGAGCGCGAGCTGGACGAACGCATCGGGGTGGTACGGTGCTATTGGTGGACAGTGAGTACGTCTGACGCGAAAGGATACAGTCAAAGGCGATGTAACTGACACACTCGCTTCATCTCCTCGCCTCCCCACTCTTCGAAATAGGATACCTGGTGGTCCGAGTCCGAGACCAGTGTCCGTGCATGCTGTTTCGCATTCTCGATCGCAATCTGTATCGGTGGCGAGGAGACAAAATTGAGCCGTGTCCAACGTGAACCTGACCCATCTTCTAGACCTTCTGATTTTCCCTCTTGATGGACGTGATCAAATGGAACACTAGCCAAACCCCCACAAGTGCTTACTCCATTGGCCCCGGCGACTGCCCACTCACAAACCACGCTTGGGACCAACGCGTCCACAGGGGAATGTTCGCCCATGGCACCTGCTCGTGTGCTAGGTTCGACAATGAGAGACAGAGGTTTGTCAAAAAACCGGTTGACTGCTGAAGGCGAGGATCGCATCGCATATTGGTGAGACAAGAGGTCGGAGGGCACTGTTGACAAAGACGGGGATGAACGAGAGAGGGGCAAGTCAGAAGCATGTTGACCGATGTCGAAAGTAAGGGGGAGGTTTTCGTCACGTTGGTCTGCAGGTACAGAAGGGGCAGGCCAATGGTCAAGGGAAACAACAAATAGAGACTGGTGTATAGTTTCGAAAGAGTGTTTGTTTTGTGGAGAAATGGACAGCAGTATTGAGTAGTTCTGTTGGGTCGATCAAGTAACATCAGACTATGGCAAGAATAAGGAGGGGGAGTAAATTCCTACCTGGGACCACTCGTCTCTATTATCTGCTGAGAGGACACCGACTTCTACAGGCAACTCACCACTGCGCCGGCGACGTTGAACATCGGCTACAACTGCCCTCATACCACGCTCAATCTCGTCAACATGCAAGGGTGCGCCAGTGGTTGGGTCTGCTACGCGGAGTGCATAATAATAATCATGTGCTAAGACAGTAACTGTGGATGCCCAGGGTGAAGAGGGAGGTGCAGGAATGGTAAGTGTGTCAGAGGGATGTTGAGGGATACGGGAGAGGTTGAATATTTGGGCAGTGCAATGCCTTAGCCACAAGCCTGGTGGGTGGTATATAAGCAGGGGTGAGAAGGGAAGACATGGTATACCTATCCGGGTGGTGTCGGGATAGAGGTCCTGGCTGCACCCTCGCGAGTGTGAGTCAGAGAAGTGGAAGTGGTGAAGATACACACGAGCGCATTCGGTGCTTGAAATCAAGGATGCCATGAACAAGACAGGCTGCTCTCCTGACTTGCCAAGGGGTAATTCCCCCTGCGTGGTTCGTGACTACATCAGGTGGTACATTGGGATCGTTCACAAAGGTGAGCCACCAGTTTGAGTTAACGAGGAGGGGTGCTCTCCACTCGAGATAGGCCTTTTTCATCCAAAAGTTGTCGTCGAGCCAGTTGTGTGGGGAGACCCTGTCGAGTGCGCGAAGACGTGCCTGCGCGCGCCGTGCGGGGCCATCGAGAAAGGCGTTGACAAGTGCTTGCTGTCGGGCATAGGCGGCGGCAAAAGGGGTCCCGCCGCTGTGCTCGTCGGCGAGGAGGAGTGGGAGGACGGAGCGGAGATAACCGTCGAGGGTCTTTGTAACGTCTGGGACGGGCAGACGGGGCAGCTGCGACATCACCGACCGAAGCATACCACCGTGAGACACGTGACTCGTCGCGTCTCCTTCATGCCCGCTCACCAGCGCGTCCGAGCCTGGATCGCACAGAATTACCAGAAACCAGCCATCGACCAGGTAAGTTCATATTCTCCTCCTCGTCCCACCACGCAAACAGCGCCACCAGGAATGGCTTGCAGACTGCTCAGACTGGCTCTCGTCCGACCTCGGCCTCGATCAAAACGGAGACTTTGACCAGTTCATCCAACACGTCGAAGCACAGCTGCTCCAGTCCAATCTCGCTGACTCGACAGTGCCCGGATCCGGCATTGATCCCCTTCTTATCGCCTCCAACCCAAATCCAGCTCGTCCGCGCCAACCCAGCGTTCGACGCCCCGCCAACAGAGCCCCTCGCCAGAAAAAGACCACTGGCCCGACACCACTGCTTGTCGAAATTAAGAGCATCACAGAAATTGCGCACTCTGCATTTAGCCTTTTGAACACACATCAGACCCGTCTCGATCGGGCAGACTTGGGTCTAGCACAAGAAGAGAATGCCGAACAGCATGACAACGAAGACGAGGGGCCTGTCCCAAGGTTCTCCCGCGGTATGCTCAGGTTCGAGCTCTCCGACGGCTTAACCATCTTTAGGGCCATCGAGTTTAGGTCCCTCCCTCAGCTGGAATTGGGCACGACACCCCTCGGGTACAAGGTGCGTTTCTTCTCAATATCACACCAAGCCCACTCACCTCACTCCTGCCAGATGCTTCTCAAGTCTACACCTATACACAATGGCATTGCGTTCCTCGAGCCCGCAAATGTCACTCTCAAGGGTTATAGAACCGAAGACCACGACATCAATAGCGAACAAATCTTTCTGAGCTCCCTCAGGAAACGGTTAGGGTACGTAAATAATCGAATTATATCCTATGTCGCCACACCTCGTTTCTAGGCTAACCTGCTGACAGACGTCCGGATCCCCCACCCGAGGCACCTGTCGCGGTTCAGCCACGGCTAAATCCGCCTAACCAACCGGCATTAGCCCAACCTGCACGCCAACATCAGCCTCCACCCGTAACGCAACAACAACCTCCACCTGTTGACATTGACGACATGTATGTAGATGACGACGTAGATCCCGACGTCATACGCGAGATGGCCATTCAAATGGATGAGGCAACCGACATACAAGGCAATCAACCGGTCGGTATCCACACCGCACCGCCTGTTAGGCATTCTTCGACATCCAAGGAGAAGCACGCCGCCAGCTCGAACCCTAAAAAAACACTGCCCCTCGACACAGTGATCGCATCTTCCTCTCTTTCGCCCCCATCTACTTCTTCTACGGTTAAAACATCTCCTTATTTCACCGCCCACTCATCCGAATCTAAACTGATTCCCGACATCGGCCTCTCCCCCCGCCCTGCCCCGCCACCTAACCCGGAGCCCGATTTTGACATTACTTGGGACACCGATGACCCAGAGCCGTCTAAACTACCTGTGAAGAAACATGGTTCTACATCTGCAAGGCCACCGTCGACTATTCCGGCTAAACGCGTCCTTCCGCCTGAAAGACGGTCCGTGTCTCCCGACCCTTACGACGACCTCTCGTTCGATATGGACGTGGACGAGTCGTTTTTTGAACAGGTAGGGATGATCGAACAGGGTGCTCTAGGCACTGGCGCCCATAACAAAGGAAAGGGCAAGTGCAAAGACACCGGAACGGAAGGCACAACGTCGCATAGCCGTGTGCAGGCTAGGAAGACGCCGTCTGGCTCGGTTCTGGGTACGGAATATTTAGCTATATATCCCGTCTCCCCTTCCGGCGCTGAACCCAGCACGAGGATGCAAAGTAGCACGAAGAGGGCCACCAGTGCCTCGTCGCTGAGCGGCTCAACAGAATCTCCTATGCCACAGTCCACCCAATCGTCGGATCGTCGTCGCCTTCCCCGTGATCCGTCGTTGATTGTTATTTCGTCGTCAGGAGACGAAGCGCCGGAAGGCCACCGTACGGCTAGGCCCCTCGATCTTGCTCGGAGACGTTCAAATAAAGGAAGGAAGAGGGATCAGGATGAGGTCGTAGACTCGGATGTGATTGATATCTCCGACTAGGTTCTTTCTATTCGCTCGTAATTCGTTTCGGAAGGGTCCCTTCAGCCATTACAGATTTTTGATAAGGCGAGTTATTTGACGACCAGCGTGTGCCTAGGAATCAACATGTTTACTGCGGGGATTTCGTATGATTCTGTTTGGCGGACGTACAACGGAGGTGCGAATCACGCCTCCAGACCATTCATTATATCTCTCCCGGAATTCAGCTCGTTTTCACATACACGCGGCGAATCCTTGGGCCCATGGTTAGTGTGTATACCTACGGGCAGATACAGATTGTACCTGAGCATGTCGACGCGAGAAAGGAATATGCACAGCTGAATCAATTTATGCAAAAGTTTGCAACATATGGTTGACTGGTATTGATACATCCTATATCCAGATAACGCAATAATACGTAGCTTTAAGATAGTGGAAACAACCAAGGTATGATCAACTACGAGATTCGGAGGCAGCAGGGGTACCACAATGACGTTTCGCTCGAGGTTCCGGTGTCGGACTCGCCGCGCGCTTCGAGCTCCTTGATAACCCTTTCGAGTTCTCCCACAGGTTGTGGGTGTTCTGAAGCAGGCTAGTCTTGATCAGCGCCCGTTGTTTCGTGTCGCCAGAGGAGAGACCAATGGGCAGGTTTTCGTCAGCTTTGTCGTCTGTAGGCCAGTCGTGCTTGCCCAAAGCCTTTTGAATCGCATTGATGAAGTAGGAGGAAGACTGCAGTTGTTGCATCTCTCTGTCGTAACGACGGATGTCCACCGACAACTCGGTAATGGTATCGTCGTATTCGCTTTTCGGCACGTTTATCTTCATTCGGTCCTCGGCTGTCGGAGGCTTCGCAGCGTAGAACGACTTGAAGGGGGAACTCAACTCCGTAAGAAGATCAGCCAGTGGGGTGGGTTTTCTAGGTTGGAATGTAACTGACGGATACGAATCTTTTCCACGCAAGACCGTCAACTTGCGGAGCCCGCCATAGTCGAGATGTTCTCGGCACACAGAATGTTCATCAAACATGGCCATGTCATCGCCACGATTCTTAGCTTCATAAGAAAGGATGGCGGGAACGTAGCGCAAAGTCATCCATCCGAGGACGTGCAGGAACGACTCAAGATCGTCTGTAAACGTGTGCACCTTGCCAGAGTGCCGAAGCAGATTCGCAGACATAAATTGCCATGTCCCCTAATCAAATTTGGGGTGATGAATGCATGCTTGAACGCTATTGGACCGGACGGCTCACCGTACGATCAGGTCGCCTGCTTCCACTTCCACCCTCGTCCACGCTCTTTGCCAACTCCCAATCAATCAACAGCCCCCTACCCTCGTCTGTCACGATGATGTTCCCTGCACTTATATCACGATGCAAGACCTTCGCGACTTCGAACGCATGTGAGTGAGCTGAGTTAACATACGTCAGTAACTACTGCTTATGTATGCTTCAAAAGAAACGCACCATGAAGCGCGTCGAAGACGGCTGTCACAAGCTGTTTCGTGCAGTCGAACTTGAAAAGTGCACGTCCTACGACCCCATGGACGAGTCGATAGTGTTGAAACGGGGATATCCTCTTCCGCACACACAACCATGGAGCATCCATGAACTCTTGTGTTTTCGTCCTGCCGCCATCAACGTCGCCGCCAGCGACATGTTCGGGGATGTTGGGGGTTTCATGGTGATGGAGTATTTCATAAATCTCGTGTTCAGCCATGACTTCAATGTCCGGCGAGTTGGAGAGGAATCGCCACGTGTCTTTCATATAGATGATCCCCTCTTCAGACCAAGGCCCCTTCTTGAGCACATCATCATGACCCGTCTGCGCATCCCCGTCGCTAGGAGACCCGAGTTCGCTGCATGACCGTGTACCGCCCGTGACGTCCTCGGTCGGAATCCAAACCACAGGTAAGCTACGAGTGCACCGGCTAACGAGCGATCGATTTTGAGATGGCGGCCTGGGCCCATAGGCGTGACCCATCCTGGTCAACCCGGGCAACTGGTACTTGTACAGCGGAATGTTGTGGTTCTTGATCTGCAGTTTCTCCCTCACGCATGCGTCGACTTCGGGTGGAAGATTTGCCAGTTGGACAGATTCGTCGTGCCCCCGATCCTTGGCAGAGAGATGGTCAAATCGCCACAAAAAATCGGCTATTAACCTTGGGTTCTTGCGGTAGTTAAACGCAGCGGTCACGATCGTACCGGCAGGGTCCCATCGCAGGAATCGGGCGAGATCCCCTTCGACGACAACGGAAAATGAGAAATGGCGGAATTGCAGGCTATGCTGAGCACCGGCATAATGTGCCAGTTGGCCACGGGCCTTGTTTCCCTCCACAGTGGCCGGCGTGAACGACCCGTTCTCGATCGCCAAACGACGTGACTCCTCGGTGGTATCGGGAGGATCCTGGAAGGCCACGCCATCGATTTTTGTTTTGAACTCCATCCAGAGTTCCATTCGCGAGAAATCCGCCCTGTTTGGGGGTACCACATCTTCGATGCGATTGTAAATAGAGATGTCGGTCTTGAGCTTCAGCTGATTCACTGTGTCTTCCCTGTTGCTTGTGTTTACAGCCTGGAGGTGAGGCATCCATTCTTGGATCGCCGTGATCTGGACAATGGAACACGATCATGGTCACGACATTGTTGTTCACGAGAAGGAATGAGTACTCACAAAAGGGTCATAGCGAGTACTTTCCGCCCCTTCTTTGGGGACATTCTCGAATGGACTTTCTGGAAGGTCTGGTAACAGCGCGTCGTCGGCGGGATGGAGGAATTCATCGAGGAACTCGTCGACGGGCATCGCACCCAACCAACGACCATCCATTTCTTTCCCAAGGTGGCTTCGAACTTTTTCAAAATTTTTGACAGCGGACGCGAAAGTCAAGTCTGGTCCGTACTTCTTCTTGGCAGGAGTGGATTCACTGGCAACTTCACGCTGAGTGATGTGTCGCGCGTTGACTGTGGCCGTGAGCTCAGACTGAGCAGGGGTTTTGCCCTGGTGAGTATGAGACATGTTAAAGAATGCGTGAGTGAGGAGAGATTGAACGAACAGAGATTCACAGTCGGGCGAAGAAAGCCCGGGTATTTATTCTCTATGATTGTGGAACAATATGTGGAGTTGACGTGTCAGTCTCACGAGGACCGCCACTGTTGTACCAACCAGTACGTGCCCTTTCCCGTCCTTCTTTTAGTCGGGTGGACGGGCACGGGAAATGATTGCTTCGACTCAATCAGCAATGAGCGCGACACACAACACGCGCCTCAGTCAGGTGACACCACAGCAAACAGCACCTGCCTTTTTTGTGTATTTAGCCCCTATCGGTAAGCATCAAATGTGAACGAATTCAGGGGTACGTCGTCCCTGCCAGCATGACGTGCATCTAACAGGGTCCTGGAAGGGCTACAAGTGGACGGTGACCCACAGTTATTTTATGCTCATGTGCCTCGCAAGGTTGATGTTAAGGTATCCATCGATTCATGCGTGCATACGGGGTAACACACAGCTCTACCCACTGAATCCACTGAATCCACAACAGAAACAGAACGTGCATCATCCAAGGATTGCACCCTTGGTCTTTTTCTTCTTCTTTGAATTGCTGCTGAATGATCGCCAACTGTCCACGCGAGACTCTCTCGACTCTAACCACCAGATCACATTCAGATAGAAATTGGTGAGTTCATCAAGATGGTGGGTTCCAAGAACACATACCCTCCCATGCCTTGTCTTCCTCCGCCTTGCGTTTCTTGGTAGCGACTTCCTCTTCCTTTTTGCGGGCCTCCAGGCCCTCGTTGGCCAGATTCATCCTTACCGCCCTGAGTGACGTCAGTATTTTCATCGCAAGCAGACGCAGTCTACGACTCACTTCCTCCTCCGAACTTCCTCTTCAATCAATACCTCTTTGATTTTTTCCTTGAGCATGATCCTCCACGGCGTCGTTAGGCCCTGAGTCTTCATCTTGGGATCATCAGCTAGATTCTTTAGACGCGGATCATCGTCAGTGAGGTTTGGAGGTAGGGATAGGGCACGGAGGAGGGTTGAGCGAGCTGAAGCGATTGTCGCGTCAAGCTCGGTTCGTTTGCTAGTTTCAGATAGCTCAGCCTCGGCCTGCCAGTAAATAGACGGATAGGTAGATAGGTAAGCGCCGTCATCAGGTAATGAGAATACATGATGAGAAGCGTACCTTCTTCAGTATATCGAACGCATCTGGAGCACGCGGGTGGGGGGTCTTGTCAGGATGGATGACTGTGCATAGAAAAACGTACGGATTCGTGCAAGTTGTGGATGTAACAGAGGACAAATGAGTTCCGAAGATCAAACCAATCATATTTCGTCAGCGTGCTCTTAATATAATCACACAAATCAAGGTAGGGAGGATTGTGCTCACAGAGAGATAGCTGCCGATATTTGCGCTTTATATCCTCTGGCTTTGCGGTTTCGTCGAGGTCGAGAATATCATATGGGCTGTAAGATATCACTGTCAGACGTAGTGCTGGGCGGACAGGTTGCACTGCTCACTTCAGCTTGAACGCTTTGAGTATCCGTTCTACTTCGACCTCGCGCTGGAACGCCGACGCCTCTCGAGACAGCAACTGTTCCAACTCCAATTCTGCTGGTGTGCTCGACGACGAGCCTCTGGACGAGGAAGGTTGGGAATCTAGTTTGGATTTGGGTGTCTCTGACATAGCTCACGGTTGTCAAAGCACATGAACCTTTATTTTGGTGGCACGGATGATCCCGCCGGCAAGTCACATGCCATTACACCTTGAAGGAGCCGGAGAGCCATTGCCACTGGTCGTCGTTGACATGTCGATTAGCTTCATAGCAAGTGGGCCAGTGAAAAGGTCCTTGCACTCAATACTGGCAGGTCGTTCAGCTATTGCTAACACCGTACAGTATCCTGCCTATTATCCCGCTGCTCGGACACGTAGTTTTGCGTCCCAAACGACGACTGGGCTACAGGCATGGCTTTCGCGTTCGCTGAGCGCATCATCTAGGCCCACAAAGCTGATATTCAATGCTCCCATGTCCACCCACTCCTCGCCCCCTCGGTCGCCTCATTCCCACTTTGCTCGCCAGCACCAAGCCCGTCGACAGCTCCATGCGACCCGGAACCGTAATTTGCTCATGTATAGCACTGCTGCCGTACGCGCTCTGGGATCTCTCTCATTCTTATTATTCATTTTCTCCGATCTACAGATTGTCTTAGGATTAGGTGTGACCTATGCGGCCGTGCCACTTTACCGCATGTTCTGTGCAGCCACGGGGTTCGCTGGTACCCCCACGGTCGTCTCCACATCATCCGGCCGTTTTGACCCGTCTCGACTTGTACCTGTCGAAGGAGCGCAACGCATTCGCGTGCATTTCAATGCAGACCGTTCGGAAACACTGCCTTGGAAATTCTTTCCCCAGCAAAAATACGTCGATGTCTTGCTTGGTGAATCTAGCTTAGCATTCTACAAAGCCAGAAACGAAAGTAAAAAAGATGTTATCGGAATTGCAACATACAACGTGACTCCTGATCGGGTGTGTCACAATCCCTTTCCCGTGATACAATGGCACACTAATGAAGCCATGTCCGTGTTGACGGGCGTGTCAGGTTGCGCCGTACTTTTCTAAAGTGGAGTGCTTCTGCTTCGAGGAGCAAAAGCTCCTCGCAGGCGAAGAAGTCGACATGCCCCTTCTCTTTTTCATAGACAAAGACATGCTCGATGACCCTTCATGTCGGAATATAGACGACGTTGTATTGAGTTATACATTTTTCAGGTAGGTCGTCCCACGCCGTCTGATGCCTAGTATTCTTGCTGATATAAACGATTATACCCCAGAGCTCGCCGAAACGCTCAAGGACACCTCGAACCTGACGCGGAGGATGACGTGATACAAAAATCGCTCGGATTTGACAGTTACGAGCATGCCCCGCGGGCAGAAGCACGGAATTGAGAAAAAGTATATTGAAGTGGAGAAGTTTGATTATACCCGTCAATGATCAATCCCTACTTGCACCCTCACGCCACGCTCCAGAGATGCGAATGTGTGGAACATCCCAATTAACACGACCTGGTGTTTTGTCGAGATTAGATATTTTTCCTCGCGAGTCACAAGTCTGCGATTGATTAGAGGCGAACACTTCGCCCAAGTTTGCTCGGACATGATAATCTAGACGATCCTTGAAGCAGGGATATGCTACGTCGCTTGATCAGCCGAGCTTGTCGATTGTGCACGTCATATGAAGGTGGGCGCCATCGATGGCTATGAATAGAGGTGGCCATATCATAGGATTCAAACGGTTGATCAGACGCTTGTGGAATGTGATATGCATTATACTCGCTTGCCAAGCTGATGAACGGTGTCATAATCGCCTGGAAAGGGTGTTCATTGCGAAGAGACGGATATAAGTGTGGTGGTGAGAACAAAGATCTTTTAAAAGTAGACGATCCTTTGCTACTCGCTGAGCGTGTCAGTTCATCGATGTCCTCGCCGCGCATGTCTTCTTCGAGCCCGCAGTGGGACAATCGTAACCGTGGTTTTATTTCGCCAGCAGAACTGCAGCAGCTCAGACAGGCCAGCCCAGGCAGAGCGGCAGTCGACGTACACGACTTTCCCCAGGCACAAGATAACCCAAACGAAAACGACTCCAACCACCAGCCCCCCACTGCCCAGCCACGGCCCATGCCTCCCTCATCTCACCCTCACACCCGCACCTCCTCCTTCTTCTCCTTTCGCACCAAACCCCCACAAGAACACAACCGGGACTCATCCCCTCCCGCTGCCCTTCACAACAGACGCACCAGCAACCCAAACGACGCCCCGCCAACCGACTTTGGCGGCCCCGCACCTCAAATGGGTCAATCAAAGTCACTCGGTCCAACGAGATCCCCCACAGAGCAGCTGGACCAACACCAGCCAACCGCGATCCGTCGCTCATCGTTAGCCGGCGGACAGCCCTCTCCGGCACCACTTCACCCTGAAATTCTCTCCGTCGTCCAGTTGACTCTTGCCCATGCCCGTAAAG
Organism: Boletus bicolor; assembly: GCA_003316205.1. Classification (NCBI taxonomy): domain Eukaryota; kingdom Fungi; phylum Basidiomycota; class Agaricomycetes; order Boletales; family Boletaceae; genus Boletus; species Boletus bicolor. The sequence continues at coordinate 42,185 of QFEM01000214.1, forward strand.
TGTACTTTTCCGGCCCCCTCGTAAAGCGCCTCGAGAGGCAGCCAGATGGTCAACGGCCACTCAAGGACGACGGTTGGGTTGACGTCTGGGCGCAGCTCGGTGGAACAACCCTCAGTATATGGGACATGCGTGAGGTAGAAGAGGCAAATAAGCAGGGCAGGGAGGTCCCCCCAACTTATTTCAACATAACAGATGCCGTACGTTTCCACCTTGTGTTGGCTACGCGTATGATTTAACCATGATCATAGTTCGTACAAGTTCTCGGTTCTATCACTGTTCCTGCTACAAACGACCAACCTTCGAAAAAATTCGCGAATGTGCTTACTCTCAATACTGCTGGCTCAAACCTCTTGTTATTCAGTTGTCCATCGACCCCAGCCTTGATATCATGGGCAACCGCACTTCGACTTTCTGCTTGGGAAAAGTCGCGACTTGAGGAAATATACACGGCCCATCTGATTCGAATAACTTTACCTGGTGGTACGGTATACTTCATTCACCGTCAAATATTCAAGTAACGAAACCATCTTCATAGGTAGGGAAACGCTCTCGACTCTACTGCGCAGCCGCATGGAAGGTTGGGTACGTATTCGCGTCGCTGGGCAAACCGACTGGAAACGCATGTGGATGGTAGTGTCTGCCGCATCGCCCGAGGTTCCTGCACCATCATATGGTGACAGCCCTCATCCAGGCTCGTCAAACATCGCTCGCAAGAAGCGCATGTCCAGTCTCTTTTTGCGAGAACAGAGCGAGGATCTGCCACCGCGTCCTGTACTGTCACTCTACGCATCATCGAAGCCGAAGGACAAGAAGAAGGCTTTACTGACGCTCAAGGACGTGACTCAGGCGTTCGCAGTGTATCCAGAGCGCCCAGAGTTAATCAATCGAAGCACGTTGATGAAGCTGGAAGGTTTGCTTGGCGACGAAGAAACAGCAGGCGGTATGAGAGGACGGGAAGGATGGTTGCTTGTCATGCCAGAGCTGGAGGCTGGAAACACACAACCATCAGAGATGTTGAAGTGGCTTGTTGGTATGTGGTCTCGTTTCATGTGTATTCACCTGCTGACTGGGACCTCAGCGCTCCATGATGCTTTTGAACTCTATGGACGGCCCAAATCTTATACATGGGACCCTCGGAATCCAGTATCAATGATGTTCGCTTATCCCGTCGGGCCTGCTCGAGATGTAAGAATCCACCTAGTCTTCGTAATCTCCGTCTAAAATGTGATCGAAGCTTCTCTTCCTGGACAGGGAGCTCGCAGAAACAATGGATCCAAGGGATGATCGCACGTCGACTATTCGCTCTCAGTTATTGAACGTGTTGCACGAACGAATGCCTCGAATTGATCCTCAGTCACGACCGGATGCTCCCCCTGCCCTCCCTCCCTTGTCCTTGGCAACAGAGCCCTCTCAGCAACACCCTCTACCCGCGCCTCCAGCTGGTCAGACGACGGAGCAATCCTTGCGACTTCCACAGCTACCCTCTCTGAACTTCGACAGCTCCTCACAAGCTCAGTCTCAACCCCGTCCTCTCGATACAACTACTGGTCGTGCACTGACACCTATTACGGAACTGAACAGTGTTCGTGAGACCCCGACCGACTTGGCGCGTGCACCGGGCCCTTCGCTGTCAACTGATCAGTCTCATGGTTCTCAGCAACACGCTTCAGAATCGGATGACAATGAGCCTCTTGCAAAGTTCGTGGCAGGCGCTGCTTCCCTCATACATGAGAGTGGAGAGGGTGGTTCGATATTCGGCCAGCCTATCGCGTCAAGTTCCCCTCCCACAGGTGGAACGTCTCGGAAGCTCAGTGGGGACTCTTTTGGAAGGGGTACCGGTTCCCGTCCCGACTCGAAGTTGTCGCCAAGTGCAGAGAATACTATGACAAAGTCACAGGAAACGTCTGGCTCCGGTGGAGGTGTTGCAGAAGTCATGGGCGTCAAGTTACCTTTTTCGCCGTTGACTTCGCCCGAATCACCCTCGTTCTCGACGAATTCAAGCATGTCTCTGCGCTCACCTACCCCCGGAAACCAAGGACCTGCCCTCCAGTCGCCTGGATGTCCCAGCTCGCCTGCGAAGTCATCAAGATCTCCTCCTAGCTCTCCATCTTACTCGATTTTGACGTCCCCACATTCTTTGTTGGAAAAGGACCTACCCTCTATCCAAGTTCTGCATGCTACTCAACCCTTTTCATCACCACCCTCAAGGTTGTTGATGCGCAGCGCCTCGAGTACAGTTCCCCCTGTCCCTGATAAACTTATGTCACCGTCTCCGCCATCTATGTCTTCAACGCCTGCTTCAAAACTTACACCAGTACCCCCGCCGGCAGACCCCCAGAGTGTATTTACAGATGCGCTTTTCTTCATGCAGCAACTCGACGAAAAGTCGGGCCCGCCACGCCGTGTGCCCACGACTATCTCCGAAAATTCGGATTCTACTTCTGTTTCAGAACCTGGCCGGCCAGCACACACACCTCTCTCAAGTGTAACTTCTCCTTCCCAACCTCCACGAAGTGGAATGGTCTCAGAACCCTCGCTTAGCGGTTGCCGGATTGCGCTTGGCCGTAAGCCTTCTGGTGCACGTGCACTCACTGGTAGCGGCGCTAGCCGAGTACTAAATCCAGATGCCTCATCGGTTTCTTCGCCTGAGCACCAACAACTTCACAGGGTACCCGACAGCGACACTGACACCATGTCCGACAACGGCGAACTCGAAGCTGCCCCAGCACCGAAGAAGGCACAGCTAGACGACGTGAATGTGGATGCGCTCGCTGCGTTGTCGTTCTTAGACACTGACACGGCTACCACTCCCGCGCCCCCAAAACAGCCCACGGCAAGCACGTCCGCAGGGGACGCTGTACGGTCGTCTCCACCTCCACGCCCTCAACCATCACCACAACCAACAGAGGATTCGTCGGTTACTGGGGGCTCAGGCAACGCTGCGCAGTACAAATCAACGTTCGCGCCGTCAAAGCAGGCTGTGCAACGCAAAGCGAGATTACAGGCACAACAAGCCGCACATCAGGCTGCCGTTCACAGGCCTGGGAGAGCGAACGGGAAGCGTGGGTCAGCCGCAAGAGTGTCAGGCTGGAATGAAACCAGCGACGAGGACGAAGAGGAGGAGGAGGAGGAAGAGGAGGAAGAAGAAGAAGAAGCCGATTCGGACAATGAGCCCTCGACTACAGGTAGCAAACCTTCTCAAGCATCCGCCCATGCACCTAGCCCCGCGCCCGCACCAATTGCTAGTGCGCCAGTTCGACCTCTCCGGCCGCAAAGTCGTACACAATCGCCAGCCGAGCTTGCCACTGCAACTGAGGCTAACCCATATGCTCAATTGCGACACCCCCGTGGTCTTCCGCCTGTCCCGAGACCGCTAACGCAAGGTAATTTTAGACTTCGTTTCGTGATCTTGAGCTGATAATGCAATCAGGTGCACCTGGTCCTCACGATGATTACTTCGGCGGCGTGCCTCCTCAACGACGGTTCGTCAGTGATCAACGTTCGCGGACTCCCGACGAAGGTGCTCCAACCCGTCATCTTTCCGATCTCCCTCAGCAGACGCCGCCGCGGCACAGTATTTGGACACAAGTGCTTGATGCTAGTCGTCAACCTGGAACGTATCAAACGCCTCCGGAGGCACCTTCCCAATCGCAGAGGGATACCTTTATACAGCTCGAGCCTGCATCACATAGCATTACCAAGGCATTCACGCCGCATGGTTTACTTTCTGCAGGTATGCAAGATAAACAAGACCGTTCCGCAAAACGACAGGAAGAGCTGGCACGCGAGACTGGTGCTTCTCTGATCAACGTTCCAAACAAACCTCCACCGCCTCAGACTGGTCTCCTTGGGGCGATCACTGCACACGAACGTGAACGCAAGCGTGAAGGTGGTGTTGGCGCGGCCTTGACGGAACGTGAACGAGAGAAGAGACTCGCTGAAGATCGCCAGCGGAAACTGGACGAGTTCCAGCGTCAACAATTAGAGATGGCTCAGTCTGGCGTGTTCGGTGGTCAATTCCCGATGGGCATGAATCCGATGATGGGAAATCCGATGATGAACCAGATGATGCCCATGAATCCGATGATGACAGGGGCAGGTTCCATGATGCCACCAGCTAACCCGATGATGACAGGAGGATTCATGGGGTACCCGAACATGATGCCCAGCTATGGTGGTCAACCGTACATGTTCGCTGCACAGCAGGCGGCCCAAGCAGCCTATCAACAGGCCATGATGGCATTCTCGACTGGTGGCGATGGTATGCATGGTCCTTCACCTATGACTCCCATGATGACAGGAGGTGGGATGGGCTTCGATCCTCGGATGTCAATGATGGGCATGCCGATGATGAGCCCAGGAATGCCGATGGGAGGTATGGGTATGATGGGAAGTATGGGCGGTATGGGCGGCATGGGGATGCAGATGACAGGTGGTTCTGCCTTTGATGCACGATTCTCGCCTGCTGCTATGGAAGACTTGCGGCCGCCTGGTGTTCCCGGTGGTCAATCCCGGCCCGGCAACTACTCGTCGCGCAATAGCTCTGCTGGACAAGGATCCCCAGCTGGGCCACGTCCTCTGGATGCGCCCCGACCGTCCGCATGACAGCCCTAAAAACTGAATGCTCGTTGCTTTCGTGACACGTGGATTATGTCTTCGTTTTTACCCGTTTCTGAGCTTTTTACGGCCTCGGTTGCTAGTTTTCGGTACCTCGGACGTTTAGGGCTCATCCCAGTTTGATTTATGCATTGTCGTATCACGCGGATGGTCGGTTCTGTCGTAGTTGTGGCATTTTATGCATACATGAGTCAGTATGCGTCAGAGACGCGACTTTGTCAGACTAGTACGCCAGCTTGACTAATTCGTTCAACTACACAACAAATGTACTAAAACTCACCGAGCGCACGAACGCTCATTCATGAAGCAAAATGGGTGTCAAGTCTCTCTGGAGTCTTCTCGCACCCGTCGGCCGTCCAGTTCCGTGCGTGTGCCATATCTCACAGGAGTATACCACAACTCACAGACAGCGTTCAAAGGCTTGAAACCATCGAGGGAAAGGCTCTCGCGATCGACTCGAGCATATGGATCTACCAATTCCAAGCCACCATGCGTGACAAGGAGGGTCGCGCCCTCGTGAACGCGCATGTATTGGGCTTTCTTCGTCGCATATGCAAGCTCCTGTTCTACGGCATCCGTCCAGTGTTCGTCTTTGACGGCGGTGCACCGGCGCTGAAGCGAAACACGATCGTAAGCACTCCCGCGCGTGTCTCGTTTGACGTGTCCTTCTCTGACACCGGTTCCCAAGTAGTCCGAGCGCAAGAAGAAAAAGAGCGGTGCCGCTGCCAGTCATGCCAAGATTGCGGAGAGGCTTCTTGCGGCACAGATGAGACGAGAAGCGCTCGTTCATGCTCAGGCTTCCCAGTATGTACTGCATATTTGGTATCTGGTCACACCATTTCATGTGAGCGAGTCAGTCCACCCTCGTCCAAGGGTAAACAAAAGGTGCCTGTGGGACCAGTCGTTCTCGACGAGAACGCAGTGTATCTCGAGGATATCACCGGTTCCGCGGTCAAGACACCCGCAAAGAAGAAAAACGGACCGGTTTCACCGCCGTCTTCAAAGAAGAAGAACCGGTTCCACGACCATGATCCGTACAAATTGCCCGAGGTCAACATGGAGGCACAAGTCGCGAAAGCGACACGGACACATGCACCGGATCCTCGTTTAGCCACTGAGGAAGAGTTGCGTGCGTTCATCGAGGAAATGCGTCCAGAAGATTTCGACGTCGCGTCGCCCGCTTTTCGCGAGCTTCCGACGGAAGTGCAATACGAGATCGTTGGCGATCTTCGCTTGAAGTCGAGACAGACGTCGTACAAACGCTTGCAAAACATGTTGAGGAAAACGACTACCCCGCTTGACTTTTCCAGGGAGCAGATCAAGAACCTTCAGCAACGTAATGCGCTCACACAGCAGCTTCTGATGACGACGGACAGTATCGGCAAGGCTCATATCACCATCCCTGTTCGTATCGCCAGTGAACGCAATAGAGAGTATCTCCTTATCAAGAACGAAGGCGCAGACGGAGGTTGGATTCTGGGTATCCGAGACGAGGGAACCCAGACAAAACCCATTGAGATAGACCAAGATGCCCGGGTTCCCGTGAACGATGGCGACAGTGACAGTGACATGGAGATGGAGGAAGTCGGCATGTACGACACCAATGGTCTGCTATGCAGTATACTGATGAGGTTTCATAGACCGAGCGCTGTTCCATTCGACCCAGACCTCTGGGAATACCAGCAAACCATGGCCTTGTCTACAATCAGCAGGCGATCGCAAAAGGGTACGGTGTCCAAGCCAGAAGAGCACCGCGCCAAGCCTCAGCCGCTGTTTGACATGGATGACGACGATGAACTACCACGGTTTCGCCCTCCGGTGTCTGATGAAGAAGATTCTGAACTTGCTATGGCCATACAGGCCTCGCTCGACTCTGAACGCTCGTTGGCTCAAGCAAACGTGCATTCAGCAAAGCCTTCGTCTAGCCAGAGCGCACTCCGGCCACCACAGTCCGCTGCAGAGTCTCTTGGTCGCAGTCCGCTAGCTACAGTTCCCTCTGCGCATCTCGGTTCATATGATGATTTATACGCTTCTCCTTCTCGACTTGAGACAGCATTGTCCATTGCGGGTGCTGGTCCTCCACGCCGGACTTCAGGAAGTTACGTTCAACAGACTACTCAATCATCCTTCTTTGGAACACCGTCACTGCTATTACCTCAAAAGATCTCCGTGCCCCCATCTTCAGCGCTACCTCCCAACAAGGACGGCACGGAGGGTGTCAATGCCGCAAGGTCATTGGAAGAGCCTCCGTTATCGTCGCTCTCAAAACCGTTGCCTCCGTCTCCTGAATTTTCCAGGACTTCTCCGGACCATGTCGCTGGCGCTGCCGAAGAGTCGGACGTTGATGACGACATGGAAGAAATAGTCATGGTTCCGCCCACTTCTACATCTGTGGGCAGTGTTTTCCCTCCAGCACTATCTCCATCTACGTCCATGAACGGAGACACCCGTGCGGACTATGCACGGGAATCGGGCTCTCGTATATCATCTGATCTGCCCCGGTCATCATCTCCGATGTCGACGGTATTATCTACGGTAGTTCGCGTACCAGAAGAGGACAGCGACCACTCAGCCATTGAGTGGTCCCGATCACCTTCTCCCGTTGGTGGACTTTCAACAAATGATGTATCCGCTGTCGAACGTCAAGAAGAGAGTTGGGATGCTGCCCAGGAGATGGATCCCCATCAAGAAGCGGGAGAGTTTGCCCGGTTTATCTCTCAGATGAAGGGGAAGGATCTAGAGTCCGTCAGGGACGAGATCGATGAAGAGATCAGGGACCTAAACCGACAGAAAAAAGCCGCGATTCGCGACTCTGAAGATATCACGCAGCATATGATCTCCCAGATTATGGTACGCGTTCGATCCGGTGTTTGCAAGTCTTTGGGATTCTGATCGATCTAGCTCATGCTGCGCTTGTTCGGTATCCCGTATATCACCGCTCCAATGGAAGCGGAAGCACAATGTGCTGAGCTCGTGTCCTTGGGATTGGTGGATGGCATTATCACTGATGATTCTGACGTGTTTCTCTTTGGAGGGATGCGGGTTTACAAGAACATGTTCAACCAATCCAAGACGGTTGAGTGCTTTTTACTATCTGACCTGGCTCGAGAACTCGGTCTCGAACGCGACACCCTTGTCCGCTTAGCGTACCTACTGGGTAGCGATTACGTGGAGGGGTTGTCTGGAGTTGGCCCCGTTGTGGCTATGGAGCTTATGAAAGAGTTCTCCGGAGAAGACGGCCTTCATAAATTCAAGGATTGGTGGACAAAAGTTCAGAACGGACGGGACCGAGCGGAGGACAATAATACCAAGTTCAGAAAGCGATTTGTAAGTTCTCGCCCTGAAATGTCCTTGTGAGACTGAGGTTCGGCCGATGTGGCAGAAAAAGAAGTTCAGGGATCTCTATCTTCCGGCGGAATGGCCTAATCCCCTCGTAGTAGGTCTTTCACCCCAATCTGTTAATGTCGACCCCCAACGGTGTCGATTTACAGAGAGACGCTTACTATCATCCTACTGTCGACTCGTCCGAGGAATCTTTCAAATGGGGAATGCCTGACCTTGATGCACTTCGGCAGTGGGTGACTTTGACCAGAAGAAGTGCAAATACTCACCAGTCATGGACTAGCTTCTTGCATGAAGAGTTGGGCTGGAACGAGACCAAGGTTGACGATCTACTGCTACCGATCATCCAGAAAATGAGCCGACGTAATCAGGTAAGATTTCCCGTGCCGATGTGAGGTCCTGATAACCACGTCCACCACAAGGCTACTTCCGCGAACAGACAAGGAAGCCTGAATACCTTCTTGGATGTGGAGTCTGGGGCCGGATCATATGCACCCCGAAAACGACAAGCATACGCAAGCAAGCGATTGCAACAGGTAGTTTCCGATTTTAGGAAAGAGCGGGCAAAATTGCAAGATCGAAATACGGAGTCTACTGTGCCTTCCCAAGATGGCGATTTTGCGCCCGGGGACGAAACAGGGCTACCGACAAAGCGCCGCAGGACAACGTCATCGAACAAAGGGAAGAATTCGAGCCTGAAGAGGGCTAGTATTCAGACGGGGAAGACTCGGCAGAAGAGGGCTAGTACTACGGGGCGTAAAGGTAAAGGTAAAGGTATAACAGCGTCCGCCGAGGAGGAGGGCATGGACGACAGAGATGGTCTTCCAGCTGGCCTAATTCCATCACAACCACTTGGAGTCCAGTTACGCCCTCGAGCGGAGCCTGAAAAGAAAATGGATGCAGGCCTTGCCGAAGATTCCTCATCATCTACTGACCAATCTCGAGAATTTTAATGGCCCATAGTACTTGACTAGATATAATTATCTGACAGCGACTAGCCAATTCAATTTTTCGTTGCGAATAGTAGCGATAAGAATAAATGACCTCGTCTGGACCCTCAATTTTGCGGCGACTTGACATTGACAAAGGCAGACAACATTTATCATAGCCAAGGTACGCGCAATATGTACTACACAGCCTACTCTTCGTCATCCCCGGTCTCTTGCCTCGCCTGGGTGAACGGTTAATTGTTGGCCCGAAATTTTCATGGTACGCACAACATACTTTGTTGTCTTCCAGTCCGCCAAGCTCCTTCACGAGACCGGAGAATGGATACTCCCGAGGTACGGTGGGTCTCTCTGGCAACAGCACAAATTTGCACAAGAAACCAAAGCCAACGAAAGCGGATGCCGCTAGGGTAAATTGGAGCAAAGCTGTCCGAGGAGGCACAACCGAAATATCTGGTCCCCACATAGAGAGAACTTCTTCATATTCCGGAACCTAGCGAACGTATGGTCAGTTACCGGGTGGCGCGTCACACGGTACATCGGAGCACGGACGGGGTCACCAAAGTTCCGCCTCATTGACTGGTCCCACCAGCCTCTGGGTGGAAGCGTTTGGCTTGATTGCCATTGAAGTTCAGGATAGTCTCCGAGTTGAGGGTCTTTTTCCTGAGTTGCTGAAGTGGAGGCGGCTCTACACCAACGGAGAGGCTTGCCAGAGCGGAGAGACCGCTGTGCGGAGAGGGCGCACTTTGTGAGGCGCATGGATAATCAACGTTTGGAAGGCTGCCAGCAACACGCGCGATCTCTCCCACACGAGACCCCGGTAAGAATAAACCGTAATGACAGAGACCCCAGAGAGCTTGTTGGACGGTTGTTCGGGGGCAGTTCATGAAACCGTAACACTCCGGCGGTGCCAAGCGGCGGCGCGTTATGTTGACCCTGCCAGTCCAGAATGTATAAAGTCTTCGGCCCACAGAAGCCTGCAGTTATTAATACAGTGCGTGCTGCACACGATCGCTTACCCCACCATATCTAGGCAAGGTGCCTTGTCGCAATTCGCTATATAGCACCAGCTTAGCGTGTTTCATTGGCTCAACTTACCCGGACGTGCGTAAGTGTGCTCACTCTTAAATAACCCTTTACTCTTCGCTCTAACTCATATCTTCTTCCCCGCAGTCTGGTTGATGCCCTCTCTGTTGGTACCGCCATGCCTATTGTGATCACTTCCCATATCAAGGACGCCGACAAACGGCTACCCAGAGCGCCGATGCATCGGCGTCCCACTGGCGAGGTCATTTCACCGCTCATCTACACGAACGAGATTGTAAATTTGTGAGCCACCTTACTCACTCCCCATCTGCGACGCGCTGACTCCACCGTTTTTCAAGCGACCATTGGGACCACATGTTCATAACAAATTGCTGTAAAAGTTTAACGCTCCATAGTTTCGACGGACCCCCAGCGACCATTCTCGACCTCGGGTGCGGTCGTGGCCTTTGGGCCATCGAAGCCGGTAGACAGTGGCAGGTATGTCTAATTCCATGCTAACCACCGTGTACTCCTACCGACAGTGGGCTTCCAGGGTAGTATGATTGTGGGCTTCGACGTGCAGTCGATACAGCCGAGGCTGAGCATACTGGACAAAAACCTATCCCGCCGGCTGAAGTGGGTCCACGGTAACCTGTATATTTTCAATTCTCTGTACCAGACATCTTTTATTTATATAATTTTATCAGACTCGATGGACTGCCGTTTCTTGACGGTCAGTTTGACTTTGTACGGATGGTTCGTATGGGTCTCCACATTCCGGAAGATGAGGTTAGCATGCCATGTTGTCAATCTGTTCCCTGATGTCTTGCTAATCAATTATTTCGCAACTAATAGTGGGGATACGTACTCGCGGTAAGCGTAACGTGATGTTATTACATCTCGTAACTTACTCATATGTGCCCTTGTTTCAGGAAATCTCGCGGGTGCTTAGCTCGAACGGCGTTTTGGAGGTGCGAAATGAGCATTTACACACCCGAAGCTTTCCGTTCTAACTCGCAGCCTAAGATCATTGAAGAGGACCTCATTTTCCCTTCTGAACTCTCGTCGCATTCGAGCGCAACGCCCATAAGTAGGCGATCATCCGGAAACAGCTCGCCACGGAGCTCGGATACCGCCGTCTCCAACCATGCCCCGTATACAACGTCGGACCCCTCAGTCACCGGAACCAGCCCAAAGAGCCGTATAGACTTGTTGTCCGGCTCTTCGTCATCGTTACTTTCGCTTGCCATGCGTAGCACAGATCTCACATACCTATCGCCTCCAGACCCTCGAGACCACTCCAGGCTCAGGCGCGCATGGGAAGAAATGTTGAGCGACAGTTTCCTCACACCGAACCTTGTCTCCGTATTGCCATTTCATCTCGGCGCGTGGTTTCACGATATTCAAACTCATCCACCTTTCGAGGTCCCTCTTCCACCGGGTTCATCGCGCAAACGAAGTACTCAGCCGACCGCTGGACTTCCTGATCTCATCGACCCAGATACGTTGTTCGAGCTGCGGGCGCTGTCATCACCCGCGTTCCCAGAATCTGACGACGAAAGCACGTGCTCGCGCGACCGAAAATGTTCTCGCAGGGGTGTGTCATCGTGGGCGTCCATGCACTTGGCACGGAATGTCCGGACCATCGCGGCATGCAAGGAATCAATATGGCAAGCTTACGAAAGACTTTATGGGCATGACCCATCGATACCCTCACTCGTGAGGTCAGCCCAAGAAAAATATCTCAAGAAGCATTTTGATCGAGCTCAATCTACGACGAATCCGCTTCGCGACTACTTTGAACATGACTGGATCAACTGGGAAAAGTAAGCGGCTTCCTCCTGGACCCCGTTCTTGAAACTAACTGCAGGCGTATTCAAGCGATATGGCTGATCGTACCTCTGTCCGAGGAAGCATTCGATCCGAATTGTCTTGGAGCGAACCATTTGGAAAAGCCCCGGAGTGGCGTGCCTGGTTTAATTCCTTACCTCCAAGTGACGAAACTGAATACGAAGAGAGGCTCGAACTGTGCAGGAGATTGCGCGGGTTCGTATGCTTCAAAGATGACATGGCAGCGACGAACGGAGCACAAGCATGATTTGACTATACCTGCTAATGATTGATACCTGGGAGAGAACTCGAACGAAACCAGCGCATATTTAGATGGCACACTCTAGGGCATGATACCCCCATATAACCTGTATAGTAGTCTGTACGCATATTCATGAGCAACTTCTGTCGCAAGTAGGTCTCGACCGTAGCGGTGATAAGTCGGTGGAATACGGCTACAGTGCGGCCCGTCTTTCATCCAGGAGATTTACCAGATCAGGACTGCCTTCAGCCTCTGCTAACGCGATCGCCGAGCCCTTTCGTATTTCTCCGCACGACCACTTTTCACATATCCCACCCTTTTCGAAGTGAATAGCCATGGCTGAAGCCCCAAAACCAGCAGAAAAACCGCGATTGATATCGGAAGCTGATATCACCAAATATAAAGTAAGCCCAAACTATTTCGTACAATAGCATCTTCGGGTGCTCTGAGCATTCTGACCAGATCTCTTAGACGGCTGGTGACATCGTAAACGATGTTATGAAAAAACTTATCGCTCTCTCCGTTGAGGGGGCAAAGACCATCGATCTTTGCGTTGAGGGGGACAAGCTCCTCGAAGAGGCAACTGCGGGTGTGTACAACAAGCCCATCAAAGGCATCAAGGTCTCCAAAGGCATGGAAAAACCTCTTCTCCCATCCTATGTAATCTCACAAAGTTTCTGGTGTAGGCATCGCATTCCCGACATGTATTTCCGTCAACAACGCCGTAGCCCATTTTTCCCCTCTTGCGTACGTTTCCGAGCCGCCGGCCCGCCCCGAACCCTTTGATTGAATAGATTATCCCTACGATATAGCTCGGATTCCCTCGCTTCTCAGGCATTGGCTAAAGACGACATCGTGAAGCTCCACATCGGAGCTCACATCGACGGGTTTGCGGCGATCAGCGCAGAAACGATCGTCGTTGGTGCAAGCGAACAAAATCCCGTGACGGGAAGACGTGCCGATGTACTCAAGGCGGCTTGGCATGCTGCCGAGGCTGCGCTGAGATTGGTCAAAGTTGGGAACAAGAACTGGGCAGTGACGGACGCGGTTGCGAAAGTGGCTGCGGCTTGGGACTGCAAGCCGGTGGAAGGTGCGTGTGATCGATCGAGTGGCCATCGCGGCTGGGGATGACGATTCATTTGTTGAATAGGGATGCTCTCGTGTCAGCAGACTCAAAATGTGATAGATGGAAAGAAGCGTATCATCCTGAACCCGACTGAGGCTCAAAGACGGGACACTGAAACGATTACATTTGCGGAGGATGAAGTGTATGGTATCGATATTCTTGTCTCGTCAGGGGAAGATGGAAAGGTATGCTTGATCAATCATCGGGAGTGATCAGGATCTAATCGTGGCGCCCCAAGGCACGGGTGGAAGACTCGAGAACAACTATTTATCAGAAGGAGGGGGCCGTCACGTATCAATTAAAACTAAAGAATTCTCGTGCCGTGTTTTCTGAGATGCAGAAGAAGGCTGGTGCATTCCCGATCAACATCCGTGTCCTGGAAGACGAGAAGAGGGCCCGTCTTGGCCTCCAAGAGGCCGTCTCTCATGGTCTCGTGAAACCATACGAGGTGGTGTAAGTGACAGCGCTTTCAGTTGATATGTTGCTTTTCTGATAGCTTTCTACCAGTTACACTCCCACAAGCACGTTTGTGGCTGCATTCCATTTCACTGTCGCCCTCCCCCCTGCTGGGCCCCTACCGATCACCCATCCACCGATCTGGTACAAACCAGAGCTAGTACAGACTGATAAAGAGTTGGAGGATGAGGAGCTCAAGAGTCTGTTGACAAAGCCCCTGCGGGAGAACAAGAAGAAAAAGAAGGCAGAGACTGCAGAGGCCTAAGCCAAGTGATTAGACAATAGATATTTGTCGATCAACGAGGTTGCGATGTACGAACACTGAATCGAGATACTTGGCTACTTGGACCCTGACGTCCCTGTCTCCGTCGCCGGTCCATTGCTGGCCTCTTCGCCAAATTCCCCTATCGTTCGAACGACGAGATCGACGTTCTCCAGGAATCCATTGACTGCCAGACGTGCTAGACGGACGGTCAACGTCTGAAATGTCCTGTGACGCGTCGACCCGTCAGCGGCGTGAGTCGAAACAAGAGGGACGTAAACTGACGCGATTAGCTCGTCGCCTTCTACCGTCAACGTCCGCTTGACAGCGTCCTTCTGTAGCTCAACGTCGACATCGATGACTTGTTTTGCGATCGTGGCATGCTTGTTGCTCGCAAACGGGATACGAACAGTCCTAGGCCATGCATAAAACGAACGATCAGGGGATCGGGGCAAGCGTAGCACTCACACAGTATGCCATGCTGTATCGGACATGGTGGTGGTGGCGGACGAATCGATGACATTGATCACATTACACTATCGCCAGTGTCAAAGATCGGACTCGGAGGAAAGCAATGGCGCTGACGTTGCTATACAACCTGGTCTGACACTCCCCACATCGCACTCGACGTTTCAGATGCGGCAAGCCAATACTTTTAATCGAGATCGCTTCTAGTACTAGGTACCGTGGCGCTCGACTCTCAATTGCTTCCTCAAAGATCCTCCGTTGATCGTACCGTCAAGATCTATACATTCTGTACATCATCGGAAGTGTATCTAGTAACGCTACATGGTACTATCGGAAATCCAATTGACCTGCTAACCAATTAATTCAGAATTGAATATTGAATGTATGACCTACTAGTAGATTCTTCTCATACTACTATAGTAGTAGTGGGTCCGCGGTAGACTTCCACTAGTACTGTTAGGCTGTGGCGTTTTCAGGTTCCGAATTTACCCCCTGGTCCGTTGCCTGCCCACTTCCGAAGCTGCGCAATCGGGAGACTCGCAAGTCCAGCACCACTTGTCGCCAGGTTCCCTTGTAGGCACCAGGTACACCCCGCACGACATAGCGAATTGCTTTCCTCCATTTTTAGGGTTTGTGTTGCATCTGACAACAGGAGCCAGTTGACAGATTATTCTGACACCGACAAGTTCACCCCCGCTGCTGTAATTCATACCCTTGATGTCGATCGGTCCTGAACGTGAACGATTGCGGGGCGCGGAATTTTTTTTTCTTTGTGGTTCTTGAATTTCGGTGCCATTCAGACACGAGACGCCACACTAACAGAGTCTGGCCTATAGTACTAATGCCCAACGTTGCGGCTCGCTTAGTGAGGGGGTATTGCCCCTGAGCCCGCGGAAGCGTCGGCATACAGAAGCACGAATCCTGTGGCGCCGACTTGATTGGCAACGCCGCGAAAAAAATCGGTTTTCCAGGGTCGACGGGCTGACGCCGTCTACACCAACACCGTAAACGATGCAGTGGGTATATTAAAGCTTGCGAGATAGGGATACAACATCCGAAAGAAGAGAAGCATACGACGAGTCGTAAGAGACTTATCGTCCTTTCAGGTTTGAATCTTTGGAAAGAGGAATAAAGTTACAGTGAGTGGACGGAGATGACTGTTCGGACCGATGGGCCTGTGAGTATAGAACAGCCTGAAATATGGCACGGATGGATTATAGATCAGCTCAAACCCCACCACGAGGCTTATCCGTTGCTCTCTCAGTGCAAAGCGTGGCAAGTAGAGAGGCGATTGCCACCCAGACGGAGGCATCTGCGACATGCCTGCCCGGACACATCCGTCTAGTCCGTCCATTGAGAGACTGAAGTGGAAGAAAACGCAGCGACGAACCCGCCCCACCCGTACACATAACATCCAGGATCGTCGTCGTTTTTGAAACTACCGTCATCATCGAAGAAGCATTCTGATTGAAATTCGGATACATCCGGATAGTACATTTCGTCCCAAGCGATCAAGAGGGTGCGAATGGGAGGGGTGCACCAAACAATATGCATAACTTACTAGATAGTCTCAGCATGTGTTTGCAATGATCGTGTACTGTGTTGCCAGCTGATCGGAAATGTACAAATGTCTACATGGTGTTTACCATACCTTTGGGAATGAAGTAGCCCCTGTAATCATCTTCTTCAATGAATGTATGAAGGAAGGGCTGTCGACGGATCATCACAAATACAAATATCACCATCAGTTGGATGCACGTACCCAAGGGAAAAGTCGACTACCGTCCCACTTCTCTTACGACGACTTCAGTGTAAGGTAAGGACGACTGGAAACCCGCCGTAGCCTACGGCAGGAAACGCTGAGACAAGCGGGCGAACAGAACTGGACCGCGCTCTATATGGATGACTACGACGTGCGGGTACAAGAAGACTCCTGTATCGTACTGTTCGTACATGTGACTGGGGCTCCCGGGTTACAACGACCTTGTCGTTGGGATCAAGCAAGCGTAATGGCCAACGATGTTTCGCGATAGGCTCGATCCTGGAGGTATAACACCACGTCCAAGACAAGCGACCGTAGAGTAGCGACAGTGAGGGGGGTCCCGGTGCCACGACAGCTGAAAGTCTCCTGCGTGAATTTTACTTGAACTCGACGCACCAATACAGGCAGCACACCTGAAATTCAACCAGAAGCGCCTTTTATTATTCTCAGCTAAGTGCATCGCAAGTCACAAAGACCCACTCACCATATCATGCGGGTCATTTGGGGATTTTTCAAACATCTGCGCGTCAGTGAATATTCGACCGTCCAAACAATCCATGACATAAAAGGAGGTCCGATGGCTTTGATTTCCTCGCACAGTGCATACGGTATCGGGATAGGGGTAACCATAACTCGGTACTGGCACTCGATCTGATGAGCGGTAGAGGAGAGTAGCTTGCCCGCAGGTTTCTTTCGCAAGACGAAGCGCTTCCGTCTTCTAGATGACATCAGAGATTATTGTGCGTAGCAGGGAATGGGATATTAG
The DNA here is from genome assembly GCA_003316205.1 of Boletus bicolor. Lineage (NCBI taxonomy): Eukaryota > Fungi > Basidiomycota > Agaricomycetes > Boletales > Boletaceae > Boletus > Boletus bicolor. Next base: position 59,049 of record QFEM01000214.1, read on the forward strand.
CTCGTCGTTTGAAACCTGGTCTCGGTCAAGAAGTAAGCAGGATTGAGCTAAAAACTTTGAATAAAGCCGGCTAGGTATACCTGTTCAAACCGGACAGAACGTCAGATACAGGTCTACTCGAGGTAACAGGGAGCATACATACTTTGAATTGCTAGGCGTCTACGGGGGAGCTAACAACTGTGACATGTGTATGAGCGGCGAAACATGCATTCGCTTTGCGGATATCGATGTTAGCGTATACTATTCCGTATTACCCGCCGATTAGTTTGGGAAAGCCGTTCGACGTCGCAGGCTACAACTCAAAAGTGTACGAGGGTGCCGATGAGCGCTAGCACTAAGGGGAAGCTTTGAAAAGCCTCGGCACCGAGGGCGGATGTATGTATACATATTTGAGGAGGTCTCACTTTGGTTTGGCTCCTTGCTGCCAGGGACCTTCCGACATTATCGGAAAGTAAGGAAGAATATGTAAGTGGACTCGAAGAACTCTGGAATATCGTACCTTCACACCCGAGGCTGCCTCTTGGAGTGCTGGTAGTACACCGACCGTCTCGATACTCACTGAAAGACTCTAGATCTGCTTCCCGCTTCATCCACCCCCTCTGATAGCCAATCTGGAAGATACGACACTACAAAATCCAACCTGAATAGTGACCCAAGTAATCAAACAGAGTCGACTTACCCCCCAAGGAAAGTACCGTAAAACGATCGCTTTGTTGTGAGAACAAAGACCTCGAGACTATACTCAATGCCGTTCTCAATCACGGCGAATGGTCTTGTCACATCATGACAGCTCGTTCCGTAACCGTGCACGACAGACATGCTTGACAGATGGCCTTGCATACCTGCAATATACACGTACAGCACTTACAGGATGGCCGTGCGCGTGAGAGACGACTTTTTTGCACAATCGGGTTTAATCGTGTTACACACCAGAAAATGCCGGGGACGAAATAACGACGCACGATCTGATGCTGAGGCATGGATGATGAAATCCGTCTGATGGCTCCCACTGAACGTCGGGGGCGAAAAGCTAAGTTAGCTGGCTTACGGAAGCTGCCTTTGGCCGAAAACTTTGATGGTAGATTCTGCGTGTCGGTCGCTACGTGTCTCTTTGCCCAAGTCCAACCGCGCTTGTGGACAACAAAAATGAATTGTAGGTGTAGAGGGGAAAGGAGTGGCACCCTGCTGGCTCCAAGCTGGACATGTCGATACGGTCAGGATAGATACTTGAGCAGGTCCTTGCATGGCGTACGTCTCAGAGCTGAGTTATGACCGCGTGGTTGTCTGGAACATAGGCGTGTTTCGGGTAAACTCGGGCAGGAATCTGCAATTGACCAACCCACATACGGCCCCCACTCATGTGTAAGTGAGAAACAAGTCGAAATGGTTGCCAGACGAGGATCGTCCCTAGGGGGACTGGGGGCGAAGCTGTCTCTGTGATACACAGGCAAGATCGAGCCGCTGCCGAGGAGACCATCCCAAAGAGAAACAAACGGAGGTTGCCTGGAACAGCCCAGGTAGAGCATCAGCGTCATCATGTGCAAGGCTGTGAGAGCACCTTGGGTGCTCCTCGACCTTGTGCAACGTCTTTATCGTGAGCGTGCAAAGGTAGGATAAATCTGATCTGACAAGAATCACACGGGAACTATCATGATGCATCCTATGGATCGTTCATGATGGCGACGGTAGACAAAATTCGAATGCACCAAGGCAAATCAAACGTAAACAGTCAAATGGCGACACCACTCGATTACTTACACCCAGTCGACCCCAAATACGGGTAATAGATAGTTTAAGGCGTTGATTCATTACAAGGATCGAGTTTGCATGATGAGTTACCAATGTTACCAGCCCAAGAAATACTCGAGTACACCATCACAAAACTCATGCAACCAGCCAAAACCAGTGGAAGTGAAATCCAATCCGCAAACCCTATAGTAAAACAACAACCAGCTACTCCAGATCTGGCCTGAAGAAACCTTGATAAATCATGGATAAACAAAAAAATGAAAACGAGGGAGAATCTAGGCCAGCTCCAAAAATGGAAGAAAGATTAGCACATTATCACCAGGATAATAGCACATTAGTATCGCCATCCGTATAAAGCATGGGTATTTTCGGTCGCTTAGAGAGTAAACGCGACGACGGCGAGAACAGCGGAGCTGAAAAGAGTGACAGGGCCTAGGGGATGGGTCGAGAGGGCGCCAGAGGTGGGGGCCAGGCCTGCATTGGCAGCACCAGCTGGGGCGAAGGCAGAGGATGTCGGCAATGAAGAAGTATGAGTCGGAGCGCTTCCGGAAGGTGGAACGGTAGCACTATCGGGAGAAGTGGAAAATCAGGCACGAAAGAAACCACGATGGCAAGACTTACGGTGTCCCAGAAGTGGATGCAGAAGAGTGAGTGGCAGCCAAGCAAGAGGTGTCGTTGCTGTTACCAATAGTAATCTATTGTCGGCCATGGGAATAATTAGGCAAGAGGAGTCCTGTCTGGGAAAAACGTACGGCTCCGCTCCAGGCTTCATTTCCGGCCGCATCTTGAAGAGAAAGAACGACTTGAGTACCGGCAGCTAGGTTGACGGTCCAGGTCATGGCAGTGGAAGTCTGGTTACCAAGGTCCTCGCTGTGGTGGATGAGTGGTAGATCGGAGAAGGTGCCGAGAGAGACTCACAGGGCTTCACCACAAATATCCTGGGCAGAGACAACGAGGAGGTCATAAGGGGCATTGCCGGTATCTGTCCAAGTGATTTGGGTTGATTGGCACTGCAAGAAAGATTGAGAATGGGACTGCGAGGGGGAAAGGAGGACTGACCTGGACAAGGGTAGGGGTGTCGATCGTGAAGCCGGACTGCGCGAAGACTGTGTGGATGAGGGTGATAAGGAGAGAGAGGGAAAAGAGAGTGGTGAACATGGCTGCTCAACGGAATGAGTGAGAAGGGATAAATACCCGAACGGATATGAAAACGGGAATGATGAGGGGATGTATAAAGAAATAAAGATCTTTATGCATGTCTGATTTCAAACTCCGCACAACAACTACACGCACTGAAATAAATTGCAAAAGTGATCATTTCACTGGTTTCAGTTGACACGCTCCTCCCACGCGCAACTTGATGTGGGTTGTCTTAGAGCTTACTCTTTACAACGTTGCCCTCCTCTACCAGTCTCCGTCGCTTCGTAATCCTATACACGTCATCAACAATGACGTCTCATCCATATTCGATTAGGAAAGACTCACCCAGAATGCACCACCACGCTTGGTTCCTTGCCAATTCCCTCCAACCCCTGTCGCTCATCCACCGGGACATATGGTCGCTCGGACGGGCCGACGTAGACTTGTTTCGGGCGCCATATCTTGACGCCTTCCGGAGATAGCATCATCTAGTGTACGATCAGCAACGGTCTGACTGAAGCAGGATCGCAAGTACCTGACGCCAGTGCGCAAGCCACCCCACAACACGGGGTACAACGAACAGGACGGGGAAAAAGTCCATTGGGAAACCTGGCATTCATTAGCTCACTTCCATATCACGGATTCTCATCCGAATACACACCCATCGCCCGATAAATCAGCCCACTATTGAACCAAACCATGTCATCAGCGCTTGATTTGATTGCAAAAAATATGGGCATACCTCCAAAAGTCAACATTGGGAGCGAGTTTCCGGGAGACGAAATAGTCGTCTTTGAGGGCTGCATCGTGCAATGCCATAGCAGTGTTGAGCAGAGGATCAGCACCCGTACTGCATGACGAGTGCGTCACGTCAACAAACAAGTCAAATAAAACATGTCGGGGACGTACACTGCAAATACTTCATCTGCAACCTTCCTTATGATGAAAGAGCGTGGATCAGACTGTCAGAAAGAAGAATTAGCAAACTCGTTTCCCCCAACAGGCAAGATAGTACACATACGGTCTTATAAACACGATGTCCGAACCCGCTGAGTACCTTCTCACGACGCTTCACAGCCGCGAGGAATTCTGGGACATTTTCAGGACTAGAATCCACGCATTGGCTCTAGCAGTTGTGGATGAGACTGATATCCTGCAAACGTACCTTCCAATAGATACCAACATCCGGATCACAGCTTCGTTTGCGCCTCCGTGAAGTGGACCACTGTATGTCATGATTTTAGTGGGCACAGTGCAGCACCTCAGATCGATACTTACTACAACGAAGCACACCCCGCTGCAATTGCACTATATGGGTCTGGAAGAGACGATCCGGTTTGGAGGACAGTGGTACTGGAAGCGTTCAGCTCGTGATCAGCGTGGAGGATGAACAGGATGTCCAAGGCGCGGACAAGGACAGGATGGGGTTTATACGCAGTTCCGCCGGGCGTCGATGTAGTCGGGAAAGCATCACTGTGTGAGAGATGGTCAAGCTGAAAGAGGAATCTGATAAAAAAGCCAGTGGCTGTCAGCCTGCTGCGTTACACGCCGAGGACAGAAAGTACATACGACTCTGTATAGCTCATCCCCGTCGGTGGTACCACGAACTCTCTTCCCTGCCGGACACGGTAGGCCATTGCAGCGAGGGTCGTTGCCTTTCCTATGAGCCTGTAAATCTGCTTGTCCATGTTCTGAAGTGCAGCTGGGTTCCCCTTTGCGCTATTCGTGTAGAGGTTCTGGCCTAGAAAAGGATGCCCAGAGGGTCATCAACGTTTCGTCCCGCCGTCCGCGTATGGACAAACACGATACCTTGCAAAGACGGGTTCGCCTCGCCGTAATAAGACCCCAAGTACGCAAATGCGCTGGTCAGGATGGCCATCGGATGGGCGTCATACCTGAAGGCGCGGAAGAATCCGGCTGCGTCTGCATGCATCACGCCGTGGTTGAGGACTTCGCGTTCAAAGTGGGAGAGTTGACCCCGGGTGGGAAGGGAACCGTAGATGAGGAGGTATGCACACTCGAGGAACGAAGATTGGGAGGCGAGCTGTTCGATGGGGTAACCTCTGGGAGGAACGCTCGGTGAGGAGAGAGGTATGTAGGAACACGATATACCTATAGCGCAAGATACCGTCGTCACCGTCGATGTAGGTGATGCCACTCTCGATGACGGCGGTATTCAGGAAACCACGGTCCGAGACACGTAGACCGCGTTCGGACTCGTCCTCTGGGCGGTCATTTGGGCCGGGTGGGGCGCGAATGGACTTGAAAAAGGGAGCCGAGATGGCGTTGTGTGATATACTGTGACATTCGGGAGCGAGTGAGCTTGGTCAGTGGTAGAACGCGGGGCACACCCGAACGCACGGGACTTTGTATTGTTTTCCGGTACGGTTGTCTATGATAGTCAGGGATTCGTCGCGCTTAGCCTTTGATGATGGAGTGTCTTGACCCATGCTGATACTAGCTGCGCACAGGGTATGTGGTGTTTAAGTACTTACGGCACGTCACCACGTCAGAGCCGGCCCGATCATGATTTCACATGCATCTCAATCACTGGTCGTGTATTGTTCAATTGTACAATGTAAATCAGCATGGTATCTTGCTCGTCTACCCTACTCGAGATGATCCGGTTGCAAATCACGGACCCGAAATGAAATGTTCCGTCTCATGCAGCACCTTCTGGTTTCTTCTCTCGCGACAGCCATCCTGACAGATTTCAGGCGAGACGGAACGCATTGCTAGGAAAGAACATACCTCGTAGTTTCTGATCATGGGCTCTTTGTCTCTCGCGATCCACAGCCCGCTGACGCGCCAACTCTGCGTCAACCAACGGTGCTTCTGTGATCATCGTTCCAGTGATTAGTCACCCGCAAAGTAAAAGGGATGCATGCCATTGGGAGCAATTTTCTTCGCCTCTGCGAACACCACCTCAGCTTTTTCAAAATACCCCAGTTCCCCCAATGCCTTGCCTTTTCGGAAGAGTGCTTTGGAGTTGGCCGGGTTCTTTGCGATTGCCTGGGCCATCCTGGTCGTCAGATCCGGAGTGTTCGGATTGTGGTGGTGATTACCTTGTCAGCGGTGTCTATGGCGCGTTTCCAGTTTTCTTGTTTGAGATGACACGCCGACATATTGGCGTAGATCTTCTCGAGCATGAGATCGACCTGTTGGATATTTGTCCACATACTGCAAGGTTCGATAACATGACCACTAACTTCGGTTTTCTCATCTTTTGCACTTGCGGCCTGGTCGACGGCGGAGGACGGTAGGGGAGACGGGACGCCCACTCCGAGGGATTTGAGTGCGTTTCTGACTCACATGGCGAACTGCCAGTCAGGGAATAGGCTGGGGAGGTTTGCATATCGACCAACGTACTTGTCGAGTCCGTGGAGATACATCAGGGCCTACAAAAATCAGTGAGATCCCGACATTAGGTATATCATGATGCATGGTTGTACCTCGTGATATGATCGTAATGCTGCATTCGTGGTATATTCAGACGCGCCACTACCAGACGAGGATGGTCGAAAGAGACGCACCGTTCTTGATATCACCGTTCTTGAATGCTGTGTCGGCAACATCCTTCTTTTCGTGCGCTGTCTGCAGCTTGGATGCTACCTGGGTCTTCTCTTCTGGCGTTAGCACTACCGCGTTCGCGTCGAGCGGGGTTGGTGTCCCAGCATGTCGTGGAGTAGATGTGGATGCGGTGTGAGCAGACATCACAGAACTCGGCACCAAGCAAGTCTAGAAAATACAAGAGATCTGACCAGAACCACGCCGAGCCTCGAGGTAGGGGCAGGGGTCTATTTGTCCATATTGTTCCTCCTTCCGCATTCGGATCTGCCAATACTGCTCAGCGCCGACGCAGTCCGTCTTGTGATACCACTCAAAACTTTTTCCAATGGCTCTCCTTAGCACCGTCCTCGGTTTCTCTGTCTTTGGCCTCGCGTCGCGCTTTGGTCAGCTCGCAATACAAAAGAGAAACCTCATGGACAGTATGTCGTTCTCCAGACATCCAACATCCATATATTCGACACGCTTTCTTTTCAGACTTGGCTGGACACGCCATTGCAATGGCTGCATTTGGATATGCAGGCTACTGGGTACACCACTATGAAGTACGAACAAACGAGCTTATTGCATGGAAACGTGGGGAAATACAGGTCAGGGCAGATGCTGAAAGAGAAGCAAGAGCGGCGCAAGCGGCTTGATGTGGGTCAAGAAGCCTGTGTGTTGGGTCGAGTTTGTAGTGGGCTGCTTGTGCTCCGACATGGCATAGGTTTGTGATTTGTACCTTGGACGCTCAGTGAACCTGACGGGTTGCCCCCGAGAAGAGATTCTATAGCACAGCACGGTGTTGCGAATTTTCTATCTAGAGATTATCAATACCTCATCCGAAAAAGTCTACACGAAAGCGTCCGTATTCGATGAGGGGCTTCGGTGCTGTCATACAATCGATGGAATCAACGGTTCCAAGTGCGTCATCGATACGCCACCTGCTGGCTTCACCTCCTCCACCAAGGGTCGGACGGACACGTGTATTGTGTCTAGTCCTCTATCTTGGAACCTCTCAGCACCTTTTTACCATCCCACGCCGCGTGACGAGCGAAGGCGTGCGTTGGGTGACTTGGTGGTTCAGGTAATGTGTCCAGTGGAGAGGTCCCAACTTCCATTTCATGACTCCTATCCGTGGACCAGTACTGAGTTCCGGCATGCCTGTCAAGCAAGTTCAGTCCGGAAATGATGCAACACGTTCTAGGGTTGTCTCGTGTCCGATAAGCCAACCTAGAGATCGGACCTTGAAAGAAGAGTATAAGAGGGGGTGAGCCAGCGGATGTCTCGCTGGCCCATAGAAATGAACCATTAAGAAAACCACAAAAATACGACATATAGCCTCTCTGTTGACGATTACCATGCGTTACCTTCTCCTCCTGCTCGTGCTTAGCTTTGTAGCTTCCTCCACGTTCTTTTTTGTAGAAGCCAGAAAGGTGGGTTAGTCGCTATGGGTTGCGCTGATGCTGACTGCGTGATGAATAGCCCCATAAATCCTCCAAACTGAGGATGGAGGCTATAGTGCCCAAAGGCAGACGTTCTAGAAGGGACTTTTAAACACTAAGTCCCCGTTGTATTGAATTCTAACAGACTGTATCATAATCACCTCGAGGTACGTGTTCAAGTCGAGGTATGCGTCAGAGTTGGTGATTGTATGCGTTGGTCCAGTTTGCTTGTAATTGCCATCCTTTGGCCGCGTTTATTCCACTCATGTCTGAACGATTTACACGTGTACTATCCATGCGTCCATGTAACAAAAATCGTGATCTCAACGAGGGAAAATGTGTGGCATGAGGCAGGCACGTGTGCTTATCACGGAGTTTGAATATATATTGTTTGTCGGAGTTGGAACCCGAGAAGTAAACAAATCCTTATGTAATCAAAGAACCCGTCAACGCGAACGACGACGACGACGACCAACATACACCGAAGCTGAGACTTTCCTTGCTCTCCGCCCCTCATCACACACTCGGACTTTTATTATTTTTTCTGCCATCCGTCGCCGTTACCATCCGCTCTTTTGCTTATGATGCCCGTGTCTCTCTTCCCGCTCGCTCTCATCGTGCCCCGTCCCAACATTCCCGCTTCCGTCCCCCTGACTTATGCACCCCGCACGCCAAATCGCAGCCCCGTCGCGCCCCACATCTTGCTTTCTCCACCCTCGGCAAATCGAAATAGCACAGACTCGTGGAACAGCTCAAATTACGATTTCGAGGACCCCAATGCAGTGTGGAAAGAGGACCAAGTCAGGCTGTTGTCTAGGGTGAGTCTCTCTCTTGCGATGTACTTCACCCCTGTTCATATTCCTTTCGAGACCCTTGACGCCCTCCCGGCACACCTTATCACGCCCTTCAACGGATCCGTACCGCCGTCTAATCTACTCGACAAGATTGCCCGTGGTATATCAGCCGCCAAGGGCCCCAACGACTGGCCGCACTCCATTCGTGCAACTCGGATCAAGCTCCTCGAGCTTGCGCGCCGCAAGGCCCAGGAAGAAAGGCGCAAGGCTATCACTGAGGAGGCTATTGCACCCTTGAGCGAGGTGGCCCGTCAAGGTGACATCCGCAGAGCGAAAACACCCGATCCTGTAGAAGTACTTCAACTTCGAACCAACACCCCCATTCACGTACGCCGTCCACTTTATCGTCAATCCAGCATGGACTTTATGAATCCGGACCAACCAGACCGGAGTGAAAGCATCGCGCGGTACGTGCATTTTTTCTTTTTCGTCGTGGCTTCGCGATTTGATCTCCGCCGTGATTGTTGACGAATCTTTTGGCGCATATAGTCTCTCAACTCGTCTTCAGCGTCATGATCGTGTGTTACACCACCCATATCTCCGACCGGTAGATACTCGCCACCGCTCCGAGTACAACAGACCTTTCCCCTCGACACCTAGTTCGTCAACTCTCGATTCGAATCGCTATCCTGCTGTTCGTAAGTCGACTATCTCGGTATCCTCTACTTCCTCTTCTTCGTTCGGGTCTCCAATGTCGATTTCCGCTCCGCTCCGCCCCTCGTCCCTTCGCCGTGCTTCTACCCTCACCCTAGCAAGCACAAGCGAGGTACACGTCGACGCTGATGCCGATGCCGAGAGCGCTTTGAAGAATGATTTTCGACGCAGCGGTGGACATCCGGAGGCGAGCATGGGCACAAAGGTTGCTGTCGGAGTTAAGCCAGTGCCATCGTACATTGGCGGGAGTAATGCTGCGCCGCCGGCACCGGCGACGCCTGCTGGCAAACCGAAGAAGCCCAAGTTAACACCTGTCATTGCGGTTGCGCCTCAGCGGAAGACCGTTCCCAATTCTTCGGCTGGAGAGATGAAGCCCATGCCTCGGACACCCCCAAACGAGCCTCACGTCATAATCTCGGAGAAAGCAACACCGATTCAGACCAGCACTCACACCAAGAAAGTCAGGAAGGGCCACAAACCTCAGCTCTCGTTTTCCTCTGACGAAGAGGAAAAAATGCGCTCCAAAACCGCGAAGAAGGTGCGCACGCGCGAGCCCTCTTGGTCCATCCCTCTCGCTTCCTCTGCGCAAGTGCAACCGTCGTTGCTTCTGTCATCGGCACTTCCAAGGGGGAAAGAGGGCAGCGATTCGGGACGCAGCACAAGCACCGGTATCAGATCGAAGACATCTATGTCCTCGAGTTCCTCGACGGATAACGATCTCTCGACCGCTAGCACGGAAACGGCCGCTACTACCGTTTCTATCTCCTCTACATCTACATCTCAAGCCAAACATAAATCGCCTAGGAATATCAACCTCCATATCCAGGCTCCGCCTTTCACGCAATCACCAGTGGAGGCAAAGAAACCCGCCCGTCGAAATCCCGCACGCAATCCATCCATGTTTGGCCACGAATTACCTTGTCCGCAGCGTACACCTGCGTCCCCCTCCCGCATTCCCGTTTCCTCGCCGATGCCACTTTCGCCACCTGTGAACTCAGCTGCCAACGCCTCTTCTGCATCGCCCTTGTCCTCCCGCCCGCGTACCCTTCGCCGAGCCGCCCGGCGCATCTCATTCGGAAGTGCGACTGCAAACGGAAGCTTGCTCAGCCCAGTTGGAAACCCACGAGGCCACGGCGGGGAAACACCAGCTCTCGGCAGTGCCTTTCAGCTGGCGTAAGTCTAGTCGGTGGAACGTGAAGTGCTGGGCCCTTCATTATCACCCATCCATCCGACCCGTTGATGCTATATATGACCTGTCTTTCAATGTTTTCTTCTAACTCATTTGATCTTCCGTCCCTTTACCTTTAAGAGTTCTCTAACCCAGATTTCATCGTTGTTCGAACTGATAGCTCTTCTGATCATGACCATTTTCATTTTATTTTTGACATGGTTTCGCCGTTCACAATCTTTGTTCTATTTCGCAAATTTTCGTGCTTCATTCACTTTATGGATCCCTATCATTTCTTCATTCGTTTTATGTTTTTAGTTGTGTCACGACCACTTGCACTTCTCCTCTTCACGAAATCTACACCTTCATTTGGTCTTCTTCCTTTTCTATTCTTCACCAAACCCTGGCCAACTCCATCTGCAGTCTATCAGCGTGTCGCCCCCTTTCCCCACATTCATTCGAATAATATTATCCGCCAAGGTTTGCTCTCCCTCTCTGAACCTTTGACGACCTAAACTCATTGCATGCATAGATCATCTGTTCACCGTTGCATTACTCCGCTCCTTTGTCATTTTGTCGCGTGCTAACTGACACGTTCCCGACACTTCCTCCTACCCGTCATTGACACCCACCCATTCGACTCTACCGCTGAAGGACGCCCGACTGGGGAAAGCTTTGGGTTTACTTATTCCCAACCGTTTACTCCTCTGATCTTTCGCGTTTCGCCCCACACTTTAGGACTTTGGGCCTTACTTTGACTGCATCATATTTTGAACAAGCCCTGCTCTCGAAGCTGTATTCATGGCCTACCCATCACTCACTAACCTCTTCGCGCACTGACCATTGTGCGCACTTGACGCTCATTCACATTTTCGTCTCGTCGCCCTCTCACGCACCGAGACTTGTACAAACTCAACTCCATCCCCGTATCTGTATGCATTGTTCACATTCGTTCCCTACTGCCCACTTGCCTTCCCGAATCCTCTTGTTCATTCCATCGCTCTTCTTTCATCCTTGTACAACATCCCTACTCGCTTGCGACCCGTCCGTTGATCTTCTCGGGTGTTGGGTGAACACGGAATGGCAGCCACAATTTTACGGTACAGCTTAAACATGCTACTCATCAATACTTGTACCACTGGTTGTATCTTTGTACAACAGTCTGTAAATGAAGAAGGTTGTGGAAACCAGATTGATTTCAAGGATGGACTAGTATGTGGGTGATGAGTGGGGACCCATGTCAAGCCAGACAACCAGCTTCACCATAGTAACAAGTATTCCTCTGACCATAAACAAACAGAATACTGGGGCTTATTTCCTTTTTTTTCTTTTTTTTCTGTGACTTTATACATGATATGGCAAGTTACAAACAATGAAGTGGAAAGCACAGACACAGCAAGAAAGCAGGTTGACAGCATAACATGCAAAGAGCACAAAAACAACAAGAAAGAACTTGAAAGCATGGAGCATCACAAAGCATAGTTGAAAAGGCCTTTAGACAAAGTTTGTCTTCTCCAAATCACCCACCTCAATCCAGGCTGTTCCCTCATAATAGCTGCCAATCAGCTCACCAATGAGGGACTTGCCTGGACCAGCATACTTGTCAATGTATGCCTTATTGGTGAAAATCACCATGCCTCTCTTGCACCTGCTGAGCATGACATTCATTCTCCTTGTGTCTTGAAGGAATCCAAGGTCCCTGGATCTGACCAGAGAGATGATGATGTAGTCCTCTTCATTACCTACCATATCATCAGTATCCTAACTTGATCATCAGTACATGAAATGGACTTACCTTGGAAAGAGTCCACATTGAAACATTTATCTCCCCATTCAAGTTCAGCCTTCTTCAGCTCTTCTTCAATCAGGGACCTCTGAGCATCATAAGGAGTAATGATTCTGAAGCTCTTCCCTTGGGTTTCAAAAATGGAGGCAAAGTGGACAATGGCTTTGCACTCCTCCAAGTTCTGGGGGAAAAGGTGAGCCAATGAAGTCATCATCAATGATTCACTTACCTTCCAACTAGTTCCATGGGACATCTGTTGACCAGGTACATTGACAAAGTGGCAGAGTAGAGACTCTGCATCTGCCAAAGGGTGCCCATCATGAGATTTGAGGAGGGGTTCTGAGTCTTCTTCCTTAGAGTAGACAGTCTGGGCAATAAAATTGCCAATTTGGGGTGGCATTCGATCTAACACTAGATCAACCATTGAATAATAAAACTTTACCAGAAAACTCACATTGAGTGTCAAGAAAGATAATGTGGGATTTACCAGTGGTGGAGTCTTGTTTAATGAGATGGTCAACCTCAAAAATACTTTGAAGATCCTGGATATCATCTTGACCATGTGGAGGTACTATATAATTCCTGAGGATAGAATCAACAGAGCAAAGACAAAACTCACACTGCATATTGTCACCAATAAAGATGGTTTTTCTGATGGTAGAGAAATTTGAAAAAAGGGGGATATAGTCCCCAACTTCTATCTGGGAGGCTTCATCAATGACAACAGTGTGAAGAGGATTCCTTCTGAAGGCACCCTGCTTTCTCAAAATGTCACTAGAGAGCATGGCAAGAGTACAAAGCACAACTGGGCAACCATTGAGTTCAGAGAGCCTCCCATAAAATTCACCACTGGTGATGGTATTGGTCCTGAGGGTGGTATACAGATGCTCATGCCTAGTGAAGCAAAATCAATGAGAAAAGTAAACCAGTTACAAAAGACTCACCAGAAGGCATAAAAATCATCAGAAACCAAAAGTTTCCAGTAGGTCAGGCCAAAGTCAGCTAACTTTTCTGCAATATTCTTGACAGCTACATTGGACTGAGCTATAAGCCAAATCCCAGATCTTCCAGCTGAGACAGCTGTCAGGACATAAGAGGCTATGACAGTTGTCTTGCCTGTTCCAGGAGGACCCTGGATGATGGTGGCTCTAGAAGCATCAGTTTGATCAAGCATACATCTGATTGCTTTTCTCTGAGAGGGATTGAGAGGACGAGGAATCTTCTTAGGATCCAGTTTAACAGGGGATGGAGCTGGTTCAGACCACTCAGCTGGCCATGTAAAATCCTCTCCAGCACTAAGATAGATCTTATGGATCCATGGGTTGAAGTCAGCATCATCAGGACTGATTCTTCCCTGGAGAACCATGAGTATGATCTGAGCTCTCTTGACCTCAGCAGTAGTGGGATCCTCTCTACCCATAAGAGTAATGGTAGCCACTTTCTTCCCAGCCAAGAATCCATCAGTTTCCAGCTGAGCAATTTCACCAACTGCAGAGGCAATCTGGGCAGAAACAGTAAAAGCTCCAACTCCATCATTGGCAGAGACATGTATATGAGCTTGCTGCACACAAATGTTCAAGTGCCTCAAACAAGGATAACTAGATGAACTCACCTGATTCCGGCCCTTACGAACCTTGTGCTGATACCTATCAGCCTTAACATGAAGCTGCCCCTTCCCAACATCAAAAGATGTGGAATAGGATCTTGTAACCTCAGTTGGCTTGAGCTGATCTCTCTGGAAGGAGTCTGCAGTACTCTTGGCCAGGAAGTGGAGGAGCTAAGAGCTTAGATCAGTCTAAAGCAAAAATGAAACAAAAAAAATAGGTTACAGCATCAGCAAGCTTTGTGGTATCAATGGGAGATACTTGGGAAAGCCTCTCTTCCATTGAAACTAGCTGAGAGATATAGTGGGCAGCCCAGGCTCGCTGGGCGAGAGGGGTGGTAGTCGAGGTATCGGTGGCATCATTGGGTGTTTCGCAAATGAAATTGTTGAACGTGCGAGTAATGTTGCCATCATTCAACTTGTGGTTGCTAGCGAGTTTGATTGTGGCGCGCGGCGCGCGGGTCGTGGGCGGACCTGCGGACTGGAGGTCGATCGCCTGCTTGATTCGGAGATCGTGGCTCTGCCACAGGGCGAGCGCGAGTGGACCCATGTCAAACGCGTAGACGAACCCGCAAGTGCGACCTAAGACGTGATCGCGCAGGTAATCACGCCCGATGGAGGTCAAAGAGGGGTTTGAGGAATTAGCGCGTCCGTTGTTCTTGTCGCCAGTGAAATCGATGAGGATAACGGTGGTGGCGTCGGCGATGGCGAGGACCTGGAGGGTTCCGTTGGGTAAGAACGCACCGGACAGACCGAGGGGACGGCCTTCGTTGCGCTCGACGAGGGTGCGTAAACCAGCGTGGTCTTCGTTCAGAGCAGACATCTTGAAAAGGATGACTTCCAGTCTCCCGTCGTTGCCGGCCTCGACGAGATTTTGATAAATGACACGAGCAGACGAAAGCATGTGGATGATTCGAGGAGAGTTTCTCTGGAGTGAGAGGATACAATGATGGGACGAGCTCAGGTGTAGAGAGTACGGGTCAAAGAAACAGGATCAATCGATGGAACCTCTTTGAATTCCAGCATGTTCCTCAGCTCGGGTCTAGCCTATCTTTACATAAAATCAACACAGGTCGTCGCCTAGCCCCTTGCCCAGGCCCTCAACCCGCGTTCCCACCCCCCGGGAATCGATTTAGGGAACATGGGTATAACTCACGCAGAGCGGTCTATCAAACTAGCTTCGTCCTGGCTGATATTCGGCCATGATAGATACTCGGCATTGCAGCCCACCATAAGGTTAGTATTAGGGATCTATAGGTTGATTCTACGCGAGCAGTTCAACTTGAACCCTACCGCAAAGAACGTCATGTCCGTTTATCCAGTTCTTTTCATCCAGAGAGGCGGCCAGCTTGCCTACGAGCGTCCCAGACGCTTTTCCAAAGAGAAAGGCTCGACTCGAGCAGACGACCATGCTTCTTTTACAGCGGGTCAACATCACGTTCGTGCGACGCTGGTTTCTTAGGAATCCTGGACTATGCGAGCGAACAACAGAGACTATGATGTGGTCGTCTTCGTTACCTAATAGTAAAAGTCATTTGCCGTCGACAATGCTTGTACTTGGGAACGAACCTTGGAACGAATCGACGTTGAAGACTTTGTCCTGCCACTGCAAATCCTCTGATTTGAGTTGGTTCTCTATGAGAGACCTCTGGGCATCATAGGGGGTGATAATGCGGAAGGACTTCTTCCTTGATTCATATAACCGAGCGAGCTTCGCGACAATACGAGCTTCTTCAAAATTCTTGTCGCGAGCGTTAGAGATCTTTCGAAGCATTGAGCAATAAATCGTCTTACGATCCAACTATGACCCTTCTTAGTTTCTCGACCTTTGTTCACGTCGATAAAGCGACACGCTTCGGGGTTCGTGGAGTTGTGGAGGGTGAAAAGTTTCGCACCATAGACATTCCATGAAATAAAAGTGCCAATTACATGAGGCATGCGATCTAGACACCGTCATCAACGCAAAGGTGGCGAATGAAATGGGGTTACAAACACTGCGTGTTAAGGAACACAGCCCGTTTCCGAAGATGCGGAAATTCGAAAACGCTGCGAAGCTCCGGTACGTCTTCTTGACCATAAGGCGGCACTGTGGTTGACGTCAGCTACGACATGTGTGCTAACGGAGAAAAGTCACGTTGTTTGTTGTCACCGATGAAGACAAGCTTTGAGAGTGTAGACTGAAAGTGATGGAGCATGGGCAGATAATCCCCACATTCAATCTGGCTGGCTTCATCCAATATGATCGCCTCAACTGGGACGACGCGCAGGAATTCGCTGATGCTGGGATTGCAGAACATGCTCAACGTGCACAGAATTACTTTACAATCAAGCAGCAGCCTGCTTGCATCGACGATGGACATTTTGAATCTATCCGATCGAATGAGGCACGATTCCAGTTCTTCGTATAGATGTTCGTGCCTATGATACTTCAGGAAAAGAGTTCACACAAGGCACGACGACGCACCAATCATAGTGAAAATCCCTGGATACAAGGAGCTTGAACTTGCGAAAGCCCTCTTTGATGAACTTTTCAGCGATGTTCTTGACTGCGACATTGGACTGGGCAACAACCCAAATACCCTGCTTAGAATCAGCGCAGTCGTGACTTATCACAGAGGCTGCGATAACCGTCGTTTTGCCCGTTCCGGGAGGACCGTGAATCACGACGATTCGATCGTCATCCTTATCCGACAATATCCGCTGGACGGCTGCATGTTGAGAGATATTGAGGGGCCGGGGGAAATGCACAGGGAATGCTCTCCTCTGCCTTTTGGACTCGGGCCACACCAGCCGCTCCTTAGGAAGCCACAAGGCCCGGAAGAAGGGATTTGAGAGGATGTTCGTCTTGTGTTGCAGGGCCTTGAGTACGATGGCATCGCGAGTGGATTCGGCGCAGGTGGGATTCTCCTTCCCGACGGTTGTGACGGAGATAATCTTGTCGCCTTGAACGGGTCCTTTGATATTGATATGAGCGTTCCGCCCATCAACTTTGCGGGCTCGGCCAACGACCTGACTCGTAGTTTCTTTACCCTTTATTTCAATGCGGATCTCCTATGTATGGTATATATTCACGCTGAGCTGCGCATATTAAATAGAACGCGAACAAACCTGATTTATTGACGGTCTGATGCGGGTAGGAAAACGGCTACACTTGAGGTTAATAGCACCTTTCTTCACAGTGAATTGATCTGTGACATCGTTCTTGACAGTGGTTGGTTTCAAGGCTTCCAAGCGTTCCGCGTGTCGGGAAATCCTCGCCAGGGCGTCCAAATGCTAGATTTTTGCGGCACGTTAACATGGCAACACAGAGATGAACCAGGCTCCATACCGCTTTCGGGAGGGTCATCGTATCGATCCTAGCGAGAGACGCAAATTGCGAAGACATGTGAGGAAAGGTCGCCGCTCGACAAGCAGCCCACGCCTTCAACGCCACTTTGGCTGCGACATCGACTGCAGGCGACTCCGAGGTGTCGAAGAACAGCGACTGTACGTTCTTCCTATGCAGCTTCTCCTCACCACCCATTCCATTCATCAACGCTTGGAGTGATTCCCTGCTATCACCGGGGGCCACTGACAACATGTCCACAGCATCGTTGATGCGGATCGACAGGTCCAAAAACAAGGCGACCGCGAGCTGGTCCATCTTAAACCCGGACTTTTGAAGTTCTGTATTGAGGAGAAGGCGGTCTTGGATAAGACTCCTGCTTCTAGCAACGCGCTGTTGTTTCGTGGCCTGTTTGGGCTGAGGAACGTGGCGTGTAGGTATGTTCACCACGAGCGCTTGCGAAAGCGTGGAGAAGCCGAGTAAAGAGAGTTGACATTGCTTGTCATAGATGGCGGCAACGCCGAGAACATGGCTTGTAGTATCCAATAAAGGCTGGAGGTGCTGTGTGTTCAAATCATCGTCGTTACATTTAACGACGGTGATGGTCGCGGACTCGTTGACGAATAGATTCTGAGTGATTGTGAACGACATGCACGCAAGGATAGAAGGGATGGGAAATGCGTACGGTCAAAAATAACGCACTGGTATATCCAGCGTCTCTCTTTTATTATGTTCACAGATTACGGAAACGTTGCCTGCACCTGTTTGAACAAAGAAGGGCATCAGTGTACTCATTCCACAGCAAGTACTGGAATGAGTCACCAGGACCGTAATAATAAAACTGATTGTAGTTATCCTGCGGCAAGGGATCCGCACAATATATGACATTGACATTACTTCCAAGCAACGAGGTTGATATGGAGATGCTTCGTTTCGTTGTGAACTGGAAATTCGTTCAGCGTACAAAGCACAAAGCGAACTCGGTGACGCGTCGGGAGTCACGTGCCAGCTGGACACACAGTCGGCCACGCCGTTCACATCACACAGACCCACTGAACATGGCAACTCCGGTCATTGTCGGTCTCGGTGCAGTCACAGCCGCACTGGTGGGCAGACACCTCATTCGAAGCGGTGTTATTGGAAAAGGAGCGGTAGATCAATGGGCAAGGGGAGGGTTCAAAGCCAAAATGGATCGCAAGGAGGCCATTGCAATTCTCGGCTTAAAGTGCGTCGCCCTAAATCGTTCGTCTAGTCGTGTCTCACTGTCTCATTCATGCATTGTCTGCAGAGATGGGTCTGCGCTCCGCACCAAACTCAAGGATGCTCACCGTCAAATCATGTTGTCCAACCATCCCGACCGAGGCGGTTCGCCTTACCTTGCAAGTAAAATCAACGAGGCGAAAGATTTGCTTGAGAAGACTGACGGGAAACGATGACATTGCATTATATCTTTCATTCTGGTGAGTAGCTCGAACTTCAGAGTCGACTTCAATGCATGATTCACGACTCGCTCCCCAGTTTCAGTCATGTACTATACAGCACTATCACGCACTATTACATTAGAATATTACTCGTCACTCTCACTTGGGGTCACTCGTTTCTATTGAATCCCAACAATCCATCGACAGTCTCGAAGTTCCTCGCTGACTAATCTTCGCTAGGCCACTTTTATATTCATCCCTTGATCATCGACCTACACTTGTACGATGAGCACGGCGGAGTTCAACCCTTCGCTGCTAGGAACGAAGGATCAGTGAGGCCTCGCTTACCTGCATCACGACGCCGAGCCATAACTACGCCATCCAAAACAGCTGGGATCAGCGCTACTCCCACGAACTCGCCAACTTTCACGAAAGCGGACTTGAAGGCGAGGTATGGTACGTCACGAACCGTCTCATCCTTCTCTCGCTGTCCTCCTACGCGTTCCACTTCATAGGTTTGGCGAGGAACCCGTGGTGAAGATGGTCGATTGGGCCTCGACGCACGTTCCCCCAACGGCTTGTCCCAATATTCTCGACGTAGGCATGGGGAACGGGCATCTTCTCTTTGCCTTGGTTGAAGCCGGTTACGACGCGTCGCGATTGACGGGCATCGATTACAGCCAAGGTTCCGTGGACTTGTCTACCGCCATCGCCAAGCAACGGGACGAGGATGGTGACAACGAGGACCACACTTGCAAAAACATCACCTTCGCAGTATGTGACTTTCTTGATCCAGAGTCATCGATCCCTCCGCCTGGACGGGAGAGTACCAGTGACGGAGTCTGGGACCTCATCTTGGACAAGGGCACTTATGACGCCATTTCTCTCATGGATAAGGATGAGCGGGGCATCGTACCGCTTGAGAGCTATGTCCCGCGAGTGATTAAGTTGCTTAGACCAGGAGGCCGTTTCCTTATCACCTGTGAGCAACTCTCCTGATTGTCATTCTCGAATTTACCTCCCACACAGCCTGTAACTTCACTGAGGACGAATTGACACAAAAGATCGCAACGCAGGGAAGCAGTTTTGAATACAAGTGGGTACAACCATAGCTCGCCATGGTTTGGGGATGTCTGACTTTTCACCAAGGGGAAGCGTCCCGTACAAAATGTTTACTTTTGGTGGGAAAAGCGGAAGTTCATATGCAACTGTTGCATTCCAAAAGCAGTCGGTGTTTCTCGGTGAAGCTACTTTGTAGACTACGAGAGCATTTGCCGATCGTCCCTATCTGAGTCGAGAGCGGAATCTTATCAGGCAAGCCATTGAGGATGTCCGGTCGGCTGGTAACTTGCCGACGAGTCGGAATCAAAGATCAAGATACATCACTTAACTCATAGCCTCGGAATCTCGTTCATCCCCGTCTGCAGCGTCTCTTTTGCTAGCGCGCTTGCCCACCCGAGTAATCCCTCTTCTCCTTTGAACACATTCGAGAGGAAGAATACCAGTCCAAGACCCAGGTTTTCAATCTTGGTCGTCTTGATAAAGATGTCTTCGACCGCCCCTCGATTGCGCGACGTTTGTTCGTCGGCGTCGTCTGTCAGCACCGGCGACGATGCCTGGCTCGCAACAAATATCTGTACGAAGAGTTCTCGGAGAAATTTCCGAGTTTGTGGTTTGAGAATGGTAAAGTCGACGGGCTGCGCGCGGTGATAGATTAGCAAAAAGCCCGGGGAACCGACTCTTGACCCCAACGGTCACCTTTAAAATAGCGATGGAACAACAATCTTTTGCAATCCACCACCCATATGCCTTGGCAACGTTCTTGATTCGTGATGACGAGATGGTCTTGAGCTCGAACCGACCGTCGTCATCTTTGAGGTTCTTGATAACCCCTGCACCGCCCACGTTCGTTTCACCCAGGTCCCGGAGGAAGTCCCACAGGCAGAATTGAAGCGTGATTCTGTAGGCATGCGACTTTTGACAGAGTTGCTGGCAAACGAGGGCATAGTATGGGTTGTACGACAATTCCTAGAGCACGAGACTTAGCATTCGTGTGCAAGCGGAGAGACCGGGCGACACACGTTACCACAGCAGTGGAGGATGACGCGGACGATCTCGCGTTGTTGTACCTCCGACAAGTTGAGTTGTGCCAATCGTTCGCAGGCATCCAAATAGTCCTAAAGAATTCTGAACTTTAGAAGGATCACCCAGCATGGCGAGGGTACGGCGTACGTCGCTGCTCATCAAAACGATAAAGATGCTCCGCCGAATATCCGTGTTCATGCCCTGTTTCCGTGCAAGTTTCACAAGAGCCATGTTACTAATGTCTTCTGCATTGACCTCGCTCTGCTTTGTGGAGGGATCGCGCTGCTGGTCGACGAGAGGGTTGCCTCCCCATGCGGCGCCGACTAACCACCATTTACCCTTTGTTTCTGCAGCACGGAGGTCATCTAATGATACCCGGAGCGCCTCGTGTGCTTGTACTAGTTACAGGTTCATATCATTTGCAAGAAGAAGCATGGACGCGATCCAGCTCACCATGACGCTTTTTGCCAAGGCCCGACAAGAATTTCTTCATACGTTCGACGGCATCGCTCCCCTGATGTTGCGTCGCACTTTTCTTGATCTTGTTGTTTTTGAGATTAGTGAGCGTCTCGATCATAAACTTGGTGCGCGAACTGGTCGGTTCGTGTCAAAGAGTGATGGTCGATGGTTATGAGAGAAATCACCTCAGGTTATCGCCTTGATTTGCGATGTTTGATTGGGCTAGCGTAACGATGTCCTTGAGTGCTGAAGGATCGTCTTGCCGAAGTTGCTGCCCGGAACCTGTTGACTTGAACAAATGAGAAGAAGACTTGACATCCCTACTTACTGCGCAGAATTTTCAACAACAACTCGACTCGGAACTCGGAGAGCGTTCTGGAAAGTAGATCCTTGATGATATCGTACAATAGAATGCAAGAGATCACTTGGAAATTGTACAACTCTGATAAGAGAACGATGAGATTGGAACATTCTTTCCCCCGCTCTTCGGATTGGGTGGTGACATCGGGAATGTCACTTTCGTAATCTCGAAGGTGACGTTCGTAGACTGATACGACGCTCTGGATGACAAAGGCAGCTAAAACGATGGAAATTGGGCTCAGTACGCAGATATTCCAGCAGTGACTGTTCATACCAAACTCGACGCCAATCAGTCTGTGCAGACTAGAGATAAACGCTGCATGTAATACGACGAACGAATCAAGAAGCATCGCATGAGAAGATATGCCGTCGATCATCAAGGTAGTCAAGGTGGATGTTACGTCTGTACAAGTGTGAGTAAGGTGTAGCCCTGTCAAACAAATGCTAACCATGTCGGCGATGGGTGCGGTACACTTCCTCTATAGCATCTAGCACTGTCGACATATTTTGCTCGCTCATTCTGAACACGGCAGGATGAAATAAGCACGACACGGATTAGCGCACCCGACTTACCGGTTGATCAGGCCTTTGAGCTGACGGGTGAGCTTTACGATATCCTCCCCTTGTTCCTTCCTCAGACCAGGCGGTACATATCGTCCTGTGGATGTGTTATCACTATTGCACTGACCTGTGATGTGATGCATACCCGATGGTCGTATCTCGGACTCATTGACGTTCGTATCCTCGGTAGGCTCATCGTGTTCGTTGTCACTCGTACCCAAACCAGTCCATTCATCACTACCATCCGAATCTTCAGCCTCGACTTCGTCGTCGTGGTCTGTTGGGCTACTTTCAGTGGGGTCATCTGATACTTCACCCGTCTCGGAGGAACCCCCAGTATCAGGCATCCATCGAGTGTCCAAGTCTTCTGAAGAGTGTCGATCCGAATCGGGGGCAGAGTGACCAGGGACATCCAAGAGGGAGACCTCGAGCCCATTGGCAAAGTCGAGCAAGTCTGAGTGCACGTGTCGATATGACCATGACCACATTCCAATTACATGTACCCACCATCCAGCCCATCGCCCTCGTCCCCTTTCATGCGCTTAGTACCATTCGAGTATCCCAGCCTTGCCTCTAGATATGCGATATATGCGTCTTCTTCTGCCTCTTCCCGAGTCCGAGAGATACGGGACACGACTTTTGGAGGCTTGCGGGTCGGCTGGGAAGCAAGCTTCTCAAGTGCTGTGAGCTTCGATTTGGACTTTGTTGATTTGCGCGAGTCAGAAGGTTCTGGGGCGCGCGCCCGTGTCTTGTGGCTGCCCCTCAGAGGAGGACTCGAACTCTTGACCTCATCTGCAAAATGGACCGTCTTCCTTCGTTTGAAATCAGGGACATCGGCGTGCTCCTCCTCAGTCTCGCGCTTCACAGCGACAGTTCGGGTGGAGAAATGGTCTGCCCTGCGTTTTTTGCGATCTAGCTTTTCTTGCCTCCTAGCATCCTTGCGAGAAAGGTTGGCGTTTTTGCCCTTGTTGCGAAAGAGGTTTCCTTGGCCAGCTTGATTCCGAATGAGTCGTGTATGAAAGAATGAGGGATTGACACACCATCTTGATGATCGATATGTTCCAAGATGGATTTAGGCAAGCTGGGGCCTTGATTACGGTTTTTCGTGATCATGGCTCACATCCACAGGGCGTTCCCAAAAAAGGAATGCAAGCACGCACGATAACGGGCCGCGTGTTCCAGGCTCTCCCGAAGCTAGCCAGGCTGTTCCGCGTCACCGCGCACACCAGGTGTAGCACTGTATACTGTACTGCCCACTCCCTCCCATCCGTGACTTCACTTGAACAAGTTCGATCAGTGTGGAGGACTGTTCGCAATCAAAACATGCACGCTTTTCTTCAAAAAGATCCCGTGTCAATGGGATATACGCTACGAGGTGGGGGAGTTCAGTACATGGTCATAAATGAAGCAAAACCTAGTAGCATCCGACAAAGCCCAATAAGTAACAGTTACAAATGACAGGATTGGCATGATGGGAATGTCCGTGGCGTGGCGCGATAAAGTACAATGATAGTGAAACAGAACAAGATGGTGGTATAACAAGTTTTGAACGAGGTGCTCTTTTTGAATTCTATCGGGACTGGGAAGTAGATTACCGTTGATCGAGCATCTCCACCCCCGACTCTAGGATAACTTTAGGTCGAAGCAACAGTCGCCGTTCGATACTCTCTTCCCGCGATGCCGTGGGTTCTGCAGTTGCTTTGCGCGTCGAGCATCGAAGGCCCAACTCGGTCGTGCAAAGCACCGTACCCTTGGGCGTCTCATAGTCCTCGAACGCGTCCACCATCTCCTGAGCGTCAAATGTCCGACCGCTGTCTGCTCCGACGACCTCGAAATTCGCTGACATGATCTCCTCTCTGGTGATCTTCGCTATCCTGCAAGCGGATTTGGAAATACATCTGACTTGTGATCCGAAGCGGGTGCGGAAGGCCTCACGAGATGACGCGCTGGACTGGGGACTCGTGCTCCCGCAGATGAGGAAGAGATCCAACGACCAACGGAAGATCGTTTCCGTCATTTCGTTGACAGCGTAATCACCCAACTCGGGGTGCAGCTCGTGAATGTGTTTGTGCGCCAACGCTCTCCACCGAGATGATGTAGGCTGTGGCTCTGATGGTGGAACGCCACATGAATTACGAAAGGGTGGAGCGATCAGAATGAAATCACGCACCGGACTGGAACATGTGGGTGTAAAGCTGAGTTAGCGTGATGTTGGCTTTAGATTGGTACCCAATGCAGAACGATGAAAGAGCCCGAGATATGCAGTACGAGATACAGCCCTGCAAAGCAATCTGCACCAGCATCGGATCCTGGGAATGGTCGCGAGTAAAGAGGGCACGTGTCAGGGATGACCCCAACCGCAACGAAACGTCGTTTTGGGTCTGCGAGATTTTGGGCTGAGTTGGACGCTGCTTTGCAAAGGTACAGAGCTCGACGGCGGAGGCGGCGAATTGCAGGATCTCAGAATTGAGGTCCTGAACAGCTTGGATGACTTGTGCGCCTGACCACAGGTCTATCTTGGTAAGGAAAGTCTCCATACTCTTGACCTGTGCGCGCTCCTCTTCTGAGACGGTGGACATGTTATCAGCGGGCAAGTCGCACCGCTGACCGCCGCTCGCCTGAGAGGCGGACTCGATATCGTGATGGTCATCCACGGACCAGTCTGCGCTGAGCCGAATCTGTTGGGAAAGTAGAGACTGCGAAGAGTTGGATCGACGGCGCATTATATCTTGGCTACGGCGTCGATCAATGGCCACGGAGGGCGCGCGTTCCCTGGAGTGGCGGTCGGCTATAAGTTTGTCCCTTTCCTTTCTAAGTGTCTCGACTTCGACCTCTCGTGTTCTCAGCATATCTCTGGTATCCTTGAGTGTCTTCTCGATCGACTTGCAGCGTTCTTCCAGTCGGGCGAGTTCGACTTGGGAGCGATGGAGTTCGGATTTCGCGATGTCATGGTCGCGTCGCATGGTGTAAAGAGTGCAGGCTGCAGCGGAGGCACCGATAGAACGACAAGAACATGCACGGGGACAGTGGGTGCGCTCAGCAGCATGCAACTTGACCCGCAGGTCGGCGCACTCCTTCTGGAGTCTGTCGACGGGGTCAGGGACTGGGGAGAGGTCCCTGGGGGTGAGAGGGATGTGTTCGTGGTCTGAGTCGGAGTCGTCGCTGGAGGTGGTGCGGAAAGGAAGGACGGGTGTGCGGAGGGCAAAGAACTCGACGGTTGTCTCGTAGAGGTCTCTGAGATGGAAGTTAGCGACAGGCAGCATTGCTGCAGCCTGGGACGGATAAAACCCAGATAATCACTGATCAGAGCGATTATGTTCCCTGGTCGTTAGCGAGGCCGCTGGGGGAGATTTAAGGGCCGGAAGGCGACCATGCAGTACTGGAAATAGAGGGCTTGCGTGTATCCATTCCTGCCTCGAGGCCGCCTCGTTTATAGCTCGCTTCCCTTTTTTTGTCCTCCTCTCCTCACGTACCGATCCGTACATATCTCCGTCGGTAATCCTCTTCTATGTATCACTATCACCATGATCAAAAACGCATCTGACATGCGTAAGCCCTACAGTGGCCCGACGCGCTCCCTCGTCATCGCGCTCGACGTCGGAACAACCTTTAGTGGTGTATCTTATGCCATCCTCGAGCCAGGCGAGATACCCAAGATTCACGGCGTCACTCGGTATGTCCTCCCCCATCTCTCGCTCACCTCTCTGCCCATCGCCCAGGGCAGATTTCCTGGCCAGGAGCACGTTGCGGGCAATAGCAAGATCCCATCCATCCTCTATTATGACATACAGGGAAACGTCATGTGTGCCGGCGCAGAGGCAGACAACGCGTCGATCACCTCGCAAGCAGAAGACGACGGTTGGATCAAAGCAGAACTGTATGTCGCATCGCATCTTTGGCTTCTCATCCATCGACCTCTCTCGCACAGATTCAAGCTTCGTCTGAGGCCCAAGTCCATGAAACTCAACATGAACGGAATGCGACTCAGCCCTCTTCCACGCCACAAAACGCCCGTCGGCGTCTTTGGCGACTTTCTGCGCTACTTGTTCCGCTGTACGCGCAGCTTCATCATCGATACTCATGCAAATGGAAAAGCCCTCTGGCAAGCCGTCGAATACACCATCGAATTTGTTCTCAGCCACCCAAACGGTTGGGAGGGGGCACAGCAAACCAAGATGCGTCGTGCTGCAGTCTACGGCGGTTTGATCCCTGACACGGACGAAGGACGTGCGCGGATCCGGTTCGTCACGGAAGGCGAAGCGAGTCTTCACGCGTGCGTTCAGAGCGGACTTGCCGCCGATGTTCTTTCCGTACGTAGCCTTGTCACCCTCGGAAGCTTCTGGAATCTGTTCATTCCCTTTACCCTAGAACCCGTCTAGGCACGGCTTCCTGGTGGCTGATGCAGGCGGTGGTACACTCGATATCAGTTCCTATGCAGTGCGGGGCACAAATCCACTAGTGATCGAGGAAGTTGCACCACCGGATTGTCAGTCCACTGCGTGCTGAGAAGTAATATGCACATGACTAAATCGGGCTTGACAGGTATATTCGCAGGATCGGTCTTCGTGAGTCGGAGGGCAAGAGAGTTCTTGGCCGGTATGTCGAACCCATCACAAGTTTCGACGTGACTCACCCCCAGTCAGAGAAACTCAAGACCTCCAAATACGGAACCCCTGACTCTATCGATCACATTACAAAACGGTTTGATGAGACCACCAAACGATTGTTCCGCGACAGGAATGAAATCCAATGGATCCCCTTTGGTTCACCACTTGACAGGGATCAATCTGTAGGTATACGCGGTGGATCTCTTAAACTCACGGGGTATGCAACCTCCTTCCCATTGTAGGTTTATCCACTCACAGTGACTTAGTGCGGAGGTGTCGGAACTATTTGAGCTATCTATCCAAGCCGCTATCACGTCGATCAAGGCTCAGGTCGTGGCGTCCCAGGGCATGATCAAAGTAGGTGCTTCCGGCTGAATGGAGCTACACGTCTTTACTCTCGCCAGTCCGTGTGGTTGGTGGGAGGATTCGCTGCTAGCCCTTGGCTCTTCACTCAACTCCAAGAACGCCTCGCACCCATGAAGATCACTGTCAGCCGACCAGACAATCAAACGTGAATCCCTCTCATTGGTTCTCACATCCCGATTGATGAACGTGGTGCTTAATAACGTGCCATTTTAGGTCCAAAGCTGTCGCAGACGGAGCCCTTGGTTTCTACTGTGATCACCACGTCTCGGCAAGGGTGTCCAAGTTCATGTATGGCGTGGAATACCTACGGGAATTTGATCATAATGATCCTGAACACGTGGCACGAAAGGAGAGACTCTGCGAGCTCCCTTCAGGGCCCCAGCTTCTCCCAGACGCATTTGATTGCATTCTCGCAAGAGTAGGGTCTTCCATTTCACCGCTTATTTCCCCTACTCATTGTCCAATCGGCAGGGTGTGAAAGTGAAAGAATCGACCGTCTTCACACGCAAATATTGTACTGAACTGACGAATCTATCTACTCTGTCCGTATTTGAAGTGGAGATATGGTGTTATCGCGGCGGTGATACGATTCCTCCGTGGATCCTTCGGCATCATGGTACATTCCAGACGGATACTGTCTGTCCTGTGGCTAACCCTCCCCGATAGAGGAATACTCGACTCTCTGCGTTGTCCGCGCGGATCTCTCGCCGCTCAGTGGAAGCGCAGAACCGAAATCAGGCAGGAATGGCAAAACTTACTGGACCATCGTCTTCAGCGTCGAGATCCATTTCGGTCTGACAGAATTCAAGGCACGGATAAAATGGAATGACAACGTTCGTATTTACATCTGCATTTCATGAAACTCCATTGATCGTTTCATCCTACAGGGAAGGATCAAGTAGTGAGTGTTCCGACGCCAGGTGGCGTGCCCCTCGTGAACTGACTTTTTTTGACAGCGGCCCGGCGTCGATCGTGTACAGCGAAAGCGGTCATCGTGCTGACGAAGATGAAACTGATGGTTATTCCGAGGACGACTTTGGCCCCTCTCGTTCCGCATCGCGTGCTCCATCCCGTCCTGCCTCTGTTGCCCCCTCTCGTACGCATTCTCAGGACTCTATTGGATCGGGGGCCAGGACCCCACAGGGGTCGGGACGACTCGATGCAACGTTCATGGATGCGGTTAGCCGCAGCCGCTCCGTCTCCATATCCCAATCCACGCATTCTCGATCTCAGTCCTATCACCAGTCCCAGTCCCAGTCCCAGTCCCAGTTTCAGTCCCAATCACAACTGCTACCACCACCTCCGCAGCCGCAACCACCACCGCAACAGCAACCACAGCCGCAACCACAGCAGCAGTCCGCCTACACGGAGCGTACCGTCTCCAGCTCTGCTTCGCGCGTGTCGTCGTCTGTTACCCACGTCGAGCGTGATAGAAAGGTCTCTGCTACTTCGAAACTCTCGAATTCGTACGCCTCCCAGAGTCGCGCAGAATCGGAGAAGGAGAGACGAGCTAGGGATGCAGCTGAGAGAGAGCGGGCAGCGGCGGAGAGAGACAGGGCTGAGAGGGAGAGGGTGGTGGCTGAGAGGGAGAGGCTCGAAAGAGAGCGAGTCGAGCGCGAGCGCGAGAAGGCAGAGAGAGAGAGGGCTGAAAGAGAGAGAGAAATCGCCGAGAGAGAGAGGGCTGAGCGAGAACAGGCCGAGAGGGAACAAGCCGAGAGAGAACAAGCCGAGCGAGTGAGAATTGCGGCTGCAGAGGCGGCTGCTCTCGCACCCCCTCCCCCACAAAAGGGCAAAGGGAAAGGGAAGAAGAACACGAGCAAACCGAACTCACCTATCGACCTTGCCGATACAACGGTCGGCAAGAGTCCAGGACAGCTCGCTAACACGCTTACCTCCGTCTGGGGATCCCAGTCCAAGGCCGTTACCCCCGCCGCGTCTCCTTTCCCACCATCAGCGCGATCCATGGGCCCTACGACGCCTCGGAGCGAATTTCCGCCGACCGAATCATCCAAGTTCATGCCTTGCGATCCCGACCAGACCTTGGGTGAGGCTGAAAACGCGTTCTTCGTGGACCCATCTGCGGGGGCACCTCTGGGACCGCTCGAAGTTCCTGGAGGGCTCGTCCTAGACGTGCCTCAGTTCCAAGACATCGCCAACCCTGAAGATTCAGCCCCTGGACACACTCCAGCCGATACCGTCCCACCTGACCAACTCATCTCGGAGACACACGGAGAAGAGCTGGGTGCCGGCACGGAGTTCGCCCAAACGACGATGAAACAGACAGTCGAGATGTCCTCGACGCAGGAGACGTTTGAGAAACAAGTCAACGAGACGACAGCCACTGGCACGTTTGACGTATTCGGTACCTCTGACGCTTCCGCCGCAGAAGGCGACGGCGGGCAAACATACGGCTGGGATAGTTGGGGAGAGACTACAGGCACTGCCACTGCCCAGGAGACCACGGAAACCGTTTCCTCCACCAACAAATCGCTCTCGTTTTCGTTCGGCGGATCGGCCACAGCCGGGGCCTTGGACAGCTGGTCCGCGCCGTCCTTTTCCAAGGGCTTTGGCGCCGTTAGCTCCTTCTTTGGTGGTGGTGGTGAGCAAAAGGAGATCGAACTTGGTTCGTTGGAGCCGACGGGCGAAGCTCCCCCCGCGGAGGAGCAACAGGCGTTGGCGAGCGCATTCGAGGTGCTAGCGGACGGTGCGGCCGAGCCCGAGGCTACCGTTGTTGCTTCCTTTGCTACCGAAGTAACGACGGAGCTGCCCCTCATTCCCGAGCCGACTCCCGCGAATCGAGACGAACCGCCTTCTGCCACGGAACAATCTACAACAGACAATCCCACCGATGCACAGGCGGAAGGAGAGCCAGATGAGTTCCAGTCAACCAAAAAAGGTAAGAAAAGCGGCACTGGAGCTGGAAAGAAGAAAAAGAAGGGTAAATAGGGTGTCAAGGAGGTCACTGATGCGGATGTGCGGATGTGCGGGCGAGGGACTGCGATAGAGCAGGAGTTGTGTTGTCGGACATGGTTGCTTTTCTTGGTATATGACGATACCAACAAGTTGGTTAGTTACCCGCGATAGTGCTCACGTTCGCTCGTATCCAAATATCATGTTTGATTTGAAACGAGATCCTAAAAAGCGTCAGCGCGTCGTGAGGGTCGTAAGTAACTACTAGATCAAAAACTATAGATGGGCGGGTATCGTAAAGTAGATAAAAAGAAGAGGCGGGAGGGTATAATGAATCCAATAGATATCCAAAACGGCCATCTTTTCATCGGCCGATCCCTGCCACGGTACGATTGCTAATGCCCTGCTCGAAACTTCGCTTCCGAAGTCGACCGTTCTCAGCCGGAAAGGGTACTCCCGCCTTCAGACTGAGCGCGCTAGCGTTCTTCTTCGCATCGAGGGAGAACGCCATGTTGACAGATGGCATACTCAAACGACGGATCCAGCCTTTTGGCTTTTCGGGTCGGAGGAGAATAGGAGGCTCGGGTGGACGAAGGTCCCGAGGCGATGGGGACGCATCCGTCACCTTGTACTTGCTCACCGAACACGTGCCGCAGCCGCAAAACGGTGCGTGATCTTTCGGTGGCAATATTGGCGAACGCGTGGGCGAATGCGAGGTGCTCGGGCGTGTCAACGACGATGGCGAGACGCCAGAACTGCTCGTCGTCGAAGGGAGGTTAAAGTGCGTGACGCTCTGCGAACCGCGCTTGTGTTGGAAAGGACTGTGACTGCTCCTCGGACCTTTGGGTCCGTCCGCGGTGTTGCCCGATTCGGGGCGGGAATGGAGGAATTGAAGCCGATCGCGTTCAAAGTCGCGGGCCCGCTGGTTGAGTTCGCGTTCGCGTTGTCGGAGTTCGTATTCTTTCTCCTTGAGCTCAAGCTCGGCCAACTCTTCAACGCGTTGCTTGCGTCTTCGTATCTCGTTCTCATCGATGGGCAAATCGCGCGAGGACATGCGCGTAGGGGTATCCGGTGGGAAACGATCCACGATAGGAGATACAGTCCGTCGTGGTGACTGGGGTTCGTCGACTGTCTGATACCGAGATGCGATCTCAGAAACGCTCATCGGTAACCGAGGAATATCTTTCGGTCCTTGTGATGGGGTTTCAACCTTGGATGAAAAGGAAATGTAAATAGGAAAAGAATCGAAACAGAGAGGAACCAACCGCTCGGGTGTATCTATTACGTAAGACTGCAACATTACTTCCGGAGCTATGAGTGGACTCTGTACGCTCAAGATTCTTCTTCGCAGTATCGACGCTATGACTCTTGGTTGCGTTTCTGCGGTTGTCTGTGTGGACCCCAAATTCCTTCTCGGTCGAGGAATGTTCCACCCTCTTGAACGGCGACACCGGTCTGAAGGATTTATCTGACGGCGGGGGAACCCGAGTGATCAAGGAAGGACGTCTTGGCTTCTTTGGGTCCCCTCCCGACGTTACCGGCTTGATAGCTTCCTTATCCTCGGGTGAGGGGGTTAATTCTTCTGGTCTAAGTGGCACTTCCGGGGCACGCGCGTCTAGGGGGGACTGGTAAGACGTTGATGGAATCTGAGACACCTGCGAAGATTGTGAAGACCTGGAGGCATCCAGAGCAAGCGAATCCGGCAAGTTGGCAGCTCCCACCTGTTTGGGAGAATCGGTCAAGATAGGAGCAGGTGGGGCTAGGGCACCCTGTGACTGAGCGGGATTAGGACTGCCAGCACGTGAGTGCACAGAATGGATATTTTGAAGCTGGGTTTGCTGTCGTTGTAATTCTGCCTCGTTCATGGCTAGGGGCACTGGGAAGTGGGTGGGCGGGAAAGGAAACGCAGAGAGAGTGGTAATCGAATTGATTGAACCTTGATTCTGATTAGCCGTACCGAACGGTGAACGCGGTAGATCGAGCGACGGTGCCGCGGATGCAGAGGCCGACCCTGGACTGTGGCTGGTGACAGGGGGGACAGGAAGTGACCTACGGACTGGCGTGGAAAGACCAGTCTGACCCCACTCTGAAACTGCCGCAGTGATGGGCGTCTGCGTAGGGAAAGTTTCAAAAGACACCCCTGGTAGGTCATCTGGAAGAGGTCCGGTCCATGCTCCTTCGCAAAGCGAACGCCATTCTCCCAGCGATCCGATAGTAGGAGATATACGACGGATGCACTCGCAAGTACGAGTCCACTCGGCATCTGCTATGCGAGAGAGACTTGCAGCTACATTAAACGTCACCAAGGTATTTTGTTGAGTGACATGTACAGCATGGTTGCTGGGTGAACCGAGGTGATTACTCACGTCGAGGTCTCGGAGTACGTGGCGAAGACTCACTATTTCTCCTGGGACATCTCAGGACCGATGACGCTGAGTAGATTGATGTAACGAGCATGTTCCTCGCCCGCATCCTTGGCCCCTTTCTTGGACTTTTTTTCATAGGCTTGACCTTTGAGTAGAGCAGTTAGGAATGGCCAAATGGGGACTGGTATGATGTACCAGCTTGCTTAATGCGAGCGTTGGATTCGTTGAGACGCTCATCGTGTGCCTTTTCCTCTTTCTGCAGCGGATTTAGTCGCGTTACTGATAGTCGGGAGATGACTGACCGCCAGTCTCTTGAACCACTTCTTGACCTCTGAGCTGACGGTGTGAGATTCCTTCTCAGCCATCTTTGCAAACTTGCTGTCGACGTCTGCCAAGACCTCGAGAATGATAAAAGTCGCACCGAAAGCATTGGCTTTTAACACGACGGTTCTCAGATGGAGATGACCTGCAAAACTGAGAATGAACTCACATGCAAACTGGGCATTTGTTTTCAATCCTGCAGCATCTTTGAGGGCCTTTGATAACTTTTTCTGGATCGCTGCGAAAGCACTCGCAGCTTCGCAGTAGTCGTTCAGGACACTCAAGAGAGTCTCGATCGTACGACATGACTTGTGAATGTCCTGGCGCTCCGCCGGCTGCACGGCCGTCGCGGGGGTGGACATATGTGTTGACGAACGCTCGCCGTCTCGGTCAAGCGGTGAACGGACTTTGAAACCCAAGTACTTTGTAAAGTGATAAACCAAGGTCGAACAATCTACCGTAGAGAATTTGACCGAGACGATTGTCCAGAGCGATGCTCCCCTCGTCTTGGTGGGGAGCGCGATCGCGAACTTGGACGACGTCTCTCTCCGACCAATGAATCATTCGGAGATGATGCCCTGAGCTCATCGCTTGTCCCTCCCCCTTTCTCAATAACGTGACCTTGCTCGAAACTCTTCTCTTTGCCGTCACGCTTGTCATGCCTCCGCTTCCACATCAACTTCCGCACGCATCTCGGACATAACACGATTTTGACAAGCGCTTCCTTCTGGTCTCCGTGTTCTTCGTAAGCGAAAGGCAATTCAAGGGTCGAGAGTTCGGGGGAAGAAGGTGAACGATGGTGTTCACAACGGGTATTTGCACAGGATGTTTCACCAATTCCGTCGAGAACCTCCGATTCTGTGCGCCAGCGAAGAGCAAACTAGGGGGTTCGTGCGTAAGACTAGCTGTAGTCTCACACAACGCGGACGCTGGTCAAATGAAATCTTGGAGCACTAAGCCCGATTGCTCTACTAGAGCGGCTTTGTCTTCATTGCTCACCGCGTTGTGTCATGAAAGGATGGCAAACCGACGTACGTTACCGGACTTGTAGTGCTTTAGATCGCATATCGCGAATTCACGATAGAGACTGTCATAGTACTTTTTGGCGAGTTGATCGTTCCAAGACGCGCTGCCTTCTGCTGCTGTGTCATCGCGGAGGAACCTGCCCGCGGTGACTCAGTCTGTAGACATCGAAATGCGTGTGTAGTTTTTACCTGTGTGATGCCTTCAAGATGTCAAATTCCGTGACTGCAGGCTGTTCGGGCTTTGCAGTTGTTCTCGGCTTGAACAACGACATGTTGACGTTCCTTGCAGAGCCCGGGTGCACATGCGGCTCCCACGTTGGGCATTGACACTGCCAGAATAGAATCGTACGAGCCATGCTCGGTGCTCAAAGTGAGACTAACTGCGGTAAATACGCCCAGAAAATAATTTCCCTTGTCCACCTCTGAAACAGGTGTCGATTGCCTTGGATCTGGTAGGTGATTGTCGTAGATTCGCCACTCGATTAACAGGAGGAAACGGGGTTGGCAACCCCTTGAACAGTACGTGCAGCGGAGTGACAAATGCACTGTCAACTCTTCTTTGAGAGTGAGAAAAGTTGTCCCATATGACATATGATGAGGTTGGCGTGAAATCACTTCCGAAATGTACCCTCAGGCGGTGTTTCAGAGTAGTAGCTGTGTCTAACCCCAGATCCATGATTCCATTGAGGAGGCTGTCAGAGGTGACTCGAAAAGGGCAATGTCCGAACTCGGCATCGCATGATACAATGAGATTTCATACAGTTCATCTCCCCGTTTCCACCTGCAGACGAGCTATGTCTTCATTGGCAGCAGCGGCGAACACGAAGAACGCCCAGTCTTGGTTCTGGTCAGCCTCATGGGATGCCCGTGCTACTACCCTGGCCACTTATTACGACCCTCTCACCTCACAACCATTGGAGTGAGAATCAAACCCCGGAGCTTCCCCATTGATTTTCGGTTAGTCCTCCCTCGGTCACAGTAGTCCTGGTCACGCTGGCACTTGTTGCCCCACTTTTATATCATCTTTCTCGTCCTTCAACTTCCCAGGCTAGCGACTCCCCGTTCCCCACGTCGACCTGACCCAGACCAGTGATGCCCTCCCATATTGGTTTCGATCCCTTCCGCCGCTTCCGCCTTCGTTTGGTCCCAACCCAACCCTCATCAGGCGAGGAAGACAGCGACGAGTCTCCGCCTGAGCGCGACCGACCTCATATCGTTCATCTTGCCGCCCCAAAGGACGGGGGAGAGTCAGGTGAACATCTCGGGGCCATTCCAGACAACGTAAAGATGTCATGCGGAGCGCCCGAGAAGGCCATGGAGAGTACGCGTATATCCCTCACCTTGGACAAAGCACCTCACACCAGTCCTCCATCCAAGAAACCTTCAAAGCCCGGCGTTGTGAGGTGTGTGTGATCGCTTGATTCCCATCCAATCCTTTTACCCGACGTCCATCTCGTCATGTCCCTTTACATCACCGTTCCCATTAACTTCTTGGCCGGACTTATCTCAAGCTTGCGACGTTGGTTCTGATCGTTTGACCCAGTTTCACCTATCCCACTGGTTCCGTCGACCCTCTTCGACCCTCCACGAAATCGACGTTGATCCGCCGTGTCACGTCAAAACTCAATATTATCATCCCCTCAAAATCTAGCACTCAAGGTTTGCGATCTCGGCCGTCGACCCGGACTTTGCCAGCGGACATGGGTCATTCTACGCAAGGACCCCGTCCCCCCAGAGCCATGGTCGCAGTCTCCCCAACACTCCCGAACAGCTTTATCTCCAAAGAACACCGGGAGGCTGCTCTCCGAGAGCGCGGACTCCTCCCCCCACGCAAAGATCTCAGTGAACAGGAACGGGAGGCAGATCAACGTATTGGCAGCGCCCCCTCACCGGCTAACATGACTCTCGACGGATTAAGCGAAGCGGAACGGCTCAAGGCTAGTTGGTTGTCCATGAACAGAACCTCCAAGAGCAACGATTCGGGTCGTAGACCCCTAGCTCTCCCGTACTTGCAGGGAACGAGGACCCGTCCTCAGTCCATGTTACCATTGCCTCCATCTTCCGCTCCTCCCGACGCAGATGTTTTACGTCGATCGAGCGAGGGGCAGACGGATCTACTTCCAGTGGGTAGACCTTCAATCTGTAGTTCTGTTCCCCCATTGTCAACCTCTTCGTACCTCGAGGTCTTACATGAGGACCCTTCAGAGCAAGCACCGATCACACCACCTCCCCCGCTATCGCCAGCCAATCTATCAATCATTGTATCTAGTCCGCTCGACTTTCTATCTTCCCCCGTAATCGTGGAGAGTCCTGTTTCGTGCAATTTTTCGTCACATTGTCCAGGATCAACACTTGAGTCGCAGTCGCAATCAGACCACCTTCCCGTCCCAGAAAAAGAAAACTTTCGTTCACCTGCTTCTCGTAGGCGTACAAGTGATTCAGGCGATCGACGACGCAGGGCGGTTGGATCCTCCTTATCTGGTCTTGGCACTCGTTCCCTCACCAATCTCCGTCGTTCCGTAGTGGGAAGCCTCGGGTTGCCGAGCTCGAGCACGCTTTCCACCGCAGATTCAACTGCTCCTTATCTCACGGGTCAGGTACCAAGAGCGGCGATCAGCCCAACCATACACAGTCTAGGAAGCATTCTCAGGGAGACAAGGCATATTGAAGATGCCGAGAGTCGCAGATTGAGCGAACTCGCCTTCCTAGACTGATCGCGCACCGGTCCATTTTGTTCATTATTCGATCCGCCTTCACTCACCTTCCTTTTTTTTATTATTCTCTCACGTGCAGTTTGCGTCAATGTATACCATCACCACCGCAACCTTCCTTCCTGCTCCACTTTTACTTCCTTTGGATATCTCTAGTATCTGAATTTCAATGCGGAATACACAGGCACGCATTATCTGGATCTCACACTCATTCATACATTCGTTTCGGTGGTTCACCTCTTAATGGTGTACTTCTAGCGCTAGTCTATTTTCTCGAGGTTCTACTCTAATGCAAGGCCCAGCTGCATGCCCACCTTACGTCACAACCGCCATGAGCATTAACCGAACCGGAGTTCGCTGGCCCTCTTTTCCGTCCAGCCTTTGGAGTTGCGCCGGAGAGCGGCCGCCGCCAAATCAGTCAAAAAAGCGCCAAGCTTGGAATGCTGATGGCGATGAAACTGTAAGGGGGCGAGCCTTGGCCGGGTTAAAATTGGTGTCCATACCAGTATTTGAACTTTGAAGATCTGAAGAGCCACCGGCGCCCGGCGCCCGCTACCCACCGGTACCATCTGCCAGAAAAGCTACGTTACCATCACGACGGACATGGCGGCGGCGTTCCGATTGTGATATTGATGTCATCCTAACATTCGAGAGAGAGCGGCGCGGATTGCATAATCCACACTGACGCGACGCCTCAATCGTCTGATGCTAGAGCACCGTTGGTCTAGATGAAGACGGTGAAGGGAATAGCGCGAACGCTGCGTGACAACGATGTTGCACACCTTGAGAGAATGCAAAGATCTCGCATTGACTCGGAGTAGTGACAGTTAGCTACAGTAACTACCTACCGTATGGCTTGGTTTAAACTTGTTATTCTCCTCCACAGCGTGTGTTTGTGACGTAGCCCGAAGGGTACGATGGAGCATCGGGGAATGGTCCTAGTAACACCATTTGTCGATGAGCTCGAGTCCCAGTTCCTCAGCGACTCTGGGGTGACCGAGTCCATCAGTTTCCGCAATCCTACTTCCGCTGTGTCCATCTCCTGGTAATTCGTCACGAATTCAACCGCATGAATGATGAGACTCCATCTATCGTATGATCCGCGCTCCGGACCCCGCTCGTAGTCATAGACAAGGTCAGGAAATTTCACAAGTTTCCGTTTCGTTTGGAAGGGTATGCGAGCGGTCACAATACGCTGCGTGTGCAGGTTCGTAAGGATCGAAAATCTTGATTATAAAGTCGAGGACTGATGCACAGAATCTCCAATGCCCGGCGAATGGATTCGTTGGGTGGTAAACGGCATGATTCACCTGTGGATCGTAACAGTGTCAGCTGAAGAGCAGGGGATGAGATACGCAGAGAGCGGATGGTTAGCGAGAAGGACAGTGCAACGGTAGTACACACTCACACGAGGACAAGCATTTGAAGCTACTCACACGACTGTGGGAATCCGTGCCCTATCCAAAGATTTCACCATTTGGTTACCAGACTGCCGTGTGTCCCTTGATCTTGTACTCTCGCCATCCTGCCTATACAGTGATCCACCGTCATTTGCGTCACCACTGTCACTTGCGTCAATGTGATATTCTGTATGCAATTCATACAAAACTGTTGCTACAACGAGTGTATTATAACTAGCGTTTACTGTCTCACAATATCACGCTATGTCAGTGCACAGATCACCTTATGTTCGTCAGTTATTTTCC
>QFEM01000217.1:0-21013 GCA_003316205.1 Boletus bicolor
CTCTGTTGAACTACGATTACTTGTAACCTTTCGTTCACCCTCTGACCATCTCCGTAAATACGGGACACCGGACTCGGACAAGGGCGCACCACATACGGTGAAGCCGAAGTCCCACTCACCTCGTACATAACTCCGGAGTTCCAGAGTTCGTACCGGAGTTGATCCGGTCTTAACAGCTGTGCAGCAAAAAGACCGGTTGCAACTGGCTTTTTTCAGTCTTTATTTTTTTCAAAAATGAAAAGACTGGACTGAGACTGATTGTAACTCAAGGCAACTGCAACTGTAGTCTAGTTGCGAAGAGAATAAAGTCCAGTCCAGTTACAGTCTTTTTGCAGTCCAGCAACTGGACTTTCGAACACTACAGATAACTTGTTGCCTCTATTGAGGTGGATGGAATAGACAACGATTGGGGTTAGAAGGGCAATTGGGTTTAATATGACCCAGCTTTCCACAAAGGAAACAAGTCTTTGTTGGGAGTGGGTGCAGCTTGCTGCACTCCTATCTCCATTGGGGCCCCTCAGCCCGGTTGCATACCATACAGAGTAAATTGCAGATGTGTTAAGACCATGCTGGTGATTTCCAGGCATAACTCCAGAACTCCAGAGTTTGCAGGAATAGGATGTTGGCCTCACCGTATGTAGTGCACCCTTGCTGTTGATCGGGTCCTTGGATTTCGGAGCAGAGGTTCAGAGGTAAATAATATGATTGACTAAGGCTACAAGGGGTGGAGATGATTTGGAAAGGGAATAGCCAGTGTCTAAGTTAATTATCTAGCTGACCTACAGTACTAGATACAAAGGTTTATATATAGAGGTAAAATGGGAGATGGAGTACTAAAGTCCGGGGGTACAAGTATTTTTGAGGGGACAAGTATTTTCTAGGGTGAGTAATGAGACGGAGGAAACTAACCAAAGGGTCAATGGGTAACTACAATGGAGTCTGTTATGACTTCTCTTTTCTTTTCTACATTTGCTTCGTCTACTCAGTCTACTTGTACTACCAGCGCCTGGATCATGTATCCTTCGTGTCCTCGCCTGCCCTTTGGACTTCTTTCCTTTTCTCCGCCTTCAGCTTCCTCCAACTCTATACTGAAGATACATTCCACTTATCTCACATCTTCATTGATTATCCCACGATAGTCAGACTCATGTTTTGCATGCTCTATACACATGTCCATGCTTCTCTTCTTTCTCCGCTCCTATTTGATACGATACACAGGATACACGCTTCTTCCGACTCCATACACATTATCTCACAGTTTATCCCAATTCCACATTATTCCACATCTGGCCTGTGCGCGTATCCAGGATTATATAAACCCTTCACTTTATGATACGATTCCTTAGCTTAGACCTCCTTTGAGCTACCTTGAGTACCCACTCTTGTACCTCGCCTCTGCTAAGGCAATCTACACCTTTCCCCTTGTCAGGACCTCTCTAAGTCTCTGGTCTACTTCTAAGTGACCGCTCCTTGTTATTCCTTCTAAAAGGAACCCTTGTCAGCCTACGGGTATCTACCCTAGTCAAACCCTTGCCCTTGTCGACCTACGGGCTCTCGCCCTAGTCAAACCCTTGTCACCTGCACGTAGGAAACCCCTAGCGTGTACCCCCTTGTCCTGTGCATAGGAAACCCCTAGTGCACATCTCTTCGTGCACCTGTAGGAAACCCCCAGGTGCTACTGCATCGTCGCTCTCCAAGCAACATCCTTGTCAGTGAAGGCCCCATTATGATAGCCTCCCGGCAGTCGTAACAGAGTCAGGGATAATGGGGAAGTCAGGGCATAGGGTGAACAGAGTATAATGAAAGTATTGGAAATGTTCTTTACAGGATAGATGAAATGGAGGGGCAACTCTGGGGGACTGGAGTTGCAATATAGACGATACATATAGGTTCAGAGTTGGTGCATACAGCACCAGAGATGTCAGAGGTGTCAGAGGTGGACCCGTGGATTTATAGGATATGACAGGATGGAAAGGTATGGGGAAATTAGAAGGAGGCAGATAACATGGAGGTTGGCATGGGTAGAAGTGGGAATTAACAGGAGGCCCACACTCTATCACTATTTGCTCATAAACATGACCGAAGTTTTAGTAGTGCACAGCCAGGTTCTCGTAGTCGATATCCCCAACTGGATAATTGAGGCAACACCTCTCATAAATTCTTTAATCAACTGCCTTTTTGAGGAGCATTACTGCATGATAGTCCTCAATGTCTGTCTCCTTGTGAAGGACTTCAAACTGCTGAAGGAAGAGATCAATTGGGTGGCTGTTCTGGCACAGGCCTTCCAACTTCCTCAGAGATTCATGACAAAGGATGTTGATCTGGAAATAGTCCTTTATCTCCTTTTGGAGAGCTGACCAAGCTGGCCAGGTGGAGTCTCCCTTTTTGCCAGTAACGGCACCTTCTGCATTCACAACATCTTCGTCCTCCTTATCGAGATATTTTTTGAGGGTAATCTGAGTGAATTCCTTGGTCTTTTTCTCAAATCAGGAAAGAATGGCAATTGCCCAAAGCTTGTCCAATCTCCACTTTTGAGCATCTACCCAAAGGTGCAACTTGACCCACCAAACATGCCAAGTGCTTTTATTGCCATTCCATTTCTCAGGGTTAGCAATTTTCTTGGTCATGTTATCTTTTTCCTTTTTCAGATTTAGGGCAGTGATGTGCTGGACGAGCTCATCGATGTCGGTTACTGCAGATATACTTGACTACAGGTTTAAGGACAAAAAAGGGATGGAGGCAGGGGCAGTAGTGATCAAAGAATGGATGGTGATTTTCTTGTTCGAAAATAAAAGAGTATTGGTCCTGGCACTGGAGATCAACTCTTGGCCAATAGACCTTGTGGGGGCAGGTAAGACAAGAAATGATGACAGAAACAGATTCTTCTTTCAGCTCCTTACTGTGTGGACTATTCCAACCATGCTCTAGGGAACCTACAAACTTGAGGATGGAAATAGTAAATCTTTGATCAGACATAGTATCTCCTTTTTCTTTGGCAAATCCAAAGGTGACCACAGCGACCTGGATTATGTATACTGACTATCTTTATCACAATGGCTCAGCCACCAGCAGCACAATGGCTGTGATCTGATGTCACCCTGTACAAACAAGGCATGACCCTTGTGTGGTATTCCCTCACAAGAGGGAGAAGAAGGTTTTCTATCTAACATGTCAAAAGCACTGCCAACTAAGGCACACCCTAAAAGCAGTGGGTGTAAAGAAAAGAATAGTCACAGAAAGCTCCGGCAGGCACCCTTTAGCTCTAGGGTCTGAGCATTGTGTATTGCAGTCTAATCCAAGTGTAATAAATCTATCATGAATGACAAGTAAACCACAAGGCTCAATGCTTTGCAGGCTACACAAGTCCTGGCAAATGAAAGAGATGAGGTATGGGAGAAGTAGAGGAGGAGTGGTAGTCACATCCATTCAATGCAGGCCTATAATGAGGAACAAGTCCCCAAGACAATGACCAGTAGAGCAATGAAACAAATGGATTAGACTGGGGATCTAGTCATTAAAGTACTACTTTATATATAATACAGGTGTGCGCACAGACCATGCTATGCATGGGAGGAACTACCATAAATGGACTGATTGAAGAAGCAAGGCACAGGAAAGAAAGACAGAGATTAAAAGGGGCTGTGTGAGAAGAGCAGAAATTAAAAGGGCATGTATATCATGAGGCATGACGTCATTAGCTCTAGGCCTAGTTATGTGATGTTTCTCATGGTCACATGCACAGATCATGTGACTGGAAAAGAAAAGAGAACAAGTTTCAAAAAGTTTCAAAAAGTTCATATTATAACAGTTCAAAGGTGAACAATATAATTAACTAGGGTTATGAGGATTGGAGATGATCAGAGGAAATAAGCTGGTATCTAAGT
The DNA here is from genome assembly GCA_003316205.1 of Boletus bicolor. Classification (NCBI taxonomy): domain Eukaryota; kingdom Fungi; phylum Basidiomycota; class Agaricomycetes; order Boletales; family Boletaceae; genus Boletus; species Boletus bicolor. The sequence goes on from QFEM01000217.1 coordinate 3,885, forward strand.
TGATTATCTAGCTGAATTACAATGCTTGATACAAAGTTTATATACAGAGATGAAACAGGAGATGGAGTACTAAAGTCTGGGGGTACAAGTATTTTTGAAGGTACAAGTATTTTTGAGGGTAGGTATCAAGAGGTGTAGCTAAATGAAAGTCAGGAAGGACAGAGATGCCAGGTCAGGGATGACAGAGGTAATGAAATGCAGGAGAGATAGAGGTATGTGAGTATTGGAAGTGTATATTAAAGGATAAATGAAGGGGAGATAACTTTGGAGGTCCAGAGTTGCAATATACACGAAGCTGAACCAGAGTTGGTGAGTAGGATGCTGGAGATGTCAGAGGTGTTGGAGGTGGACTCATGGATTTATGTGATATGACACAGTGTTAATGATGTCAGCTGATCCCCAAGTACAATATGTTTTGTTGTAACTCCTCCAGTGGACCAAATACTCTAACTTCCTGTTTTTCAAATATAATGCAGTGATAAACTCTATCTCAATTTAATCTTCCCCTTTTTGATCTACCTCAATCACCTCAGGATGGAATTTGGGCTGTCCTGGTAGTGTTTCCCAATATGGTTTAATGCAAGAGATATTGACTGTGGGATGAATTCACACAGTCTTGGGAAGTTTGAGAATAATGGCATTAGAAAGGACTGCAGTTATAGTGTAGGGTCCAATCCATTTGTGAGTTAATTCTTTTGCCATGTAAGGGAGATTAAGTTTATTGGTAGACAACCAGACCTGCTGACCAATGGAATATTCTGGTGCATTTGAACACTTTTTCTCTGAAGCAGCAATCATTCTATCATGGAATTCTTCTAAAACTACTTCTATCTCCTTGTGAGAATGACCCATTTCTCCCACAAAGCCTGCCAATTTTCCTTCACATCCCATACAAGAGGTGTAGTTGCAAGTAATGTGAACCTGCACCAAGTTGAATTGATGCATGGCCATGACAGGAGAACATGAGAGGGCAAAATTCACCAACTTTCCATGGTCAAAGTTTTAAGAAACCTTAGGATCAGTTAGTCTATAATATGAACCACCTTTCCCTAGATTTTCTTAATTTTCCCACAATTTCCTGGGGAGATATTAACTTATCTTTCCCACACATTCTTGTATTGTTATGATATGAACATTTTCAAACGTTTTCAGACTTCAACTCTTTTCTTTTCCAATCACATGACCTGTGCACGTGACCATGGGAACCAGCACATGACTAGGTCTAGAGCTAATGACATCATACCTCATGGTACCCATGACTCTTTAATTTCTGCTCTTCTCACACAGCCCCTTTAATCTCCATTACTTCTTTCATCAGTCTATCTTTGGTAATTCCTCCCATGCACAGCATGGTCTGTGTCCACACCTGTATAGTATATAAGCTAGTACTTTGCGACTGGAGCCCCAGTCTAATCCATTTGTTCATTTGCTTCACAAGTCATTGCCTGGTGGATTTATTCCCCTTGTAGGCTTGCATCAAATGGAGACGACTACCTCTCCTCCTCATCATCTCCCGCACCTCATCTCTTTTTATCACCAGAAGCCATGTACTCTGCAAAGCATCAAGCCTTGTGGTTTTCTTTGTTGTTCATGATAGAGTCATAACACTTGGATTAGACTGCTATACACAATACTCGGATCCCAGAGCTAAGGGATGCTTGCCGGAGCTTTCCACAACTTTTTATTTCTCTATGCCTGTGTTTTTAGGGTGTGCCTTAGGTGGCAAGCTTTTGTCTCAATAGTTAGAAATCTTCTCAGTCCATCTTGTGAAGTTGTTATAATATGAACATTTTCAAACATTTTCGGACTTCAACTTTTCTCTTTTCCAGTCATGTGATCTGTGCACGTGACCATGGGAACCATCACATGACAAGGCCTAGAACCAATGATGTCATACCTCATGGTATCCATGATCTTTTAATTTGCGCTCTTCTCATACAGCCCCCTTAATCTCTGTCTCTTCTATTCCCGTGCCTTACTTCTTCCATTAGTCTATTTATGGTAGTTCCTCTCACACATAGCATGGTCTGTGCGCACGCCTTAACATATATAAGCTAGTACTTTGCAACTGGAATCCCCAGTCTAATCCACTTGTTTCTTCGCTTTACTGGTCATTGCCTTGAGGACTTGTTCCTTCATTGTAGGCCTGCACAGAACGGATACAGGCTTCTCCTCCATCCTCTTTTCTTTCATCGCCAGGACACGTGTAGCCTGTGAGCAGTCAAGCCTTGTGGTTGATATTGTCATTTGTGATAGTTCATTACAGAGGTGATACCGCACGTGGGTCATCCCATGTTTGCACAGGGTGACATCAGATCACAGCCATTGTGCTGCTGGTGGCTGAGCCAGTAGTTCTCATTTAGAAACCTCTCATAGTCAGTATATGTAATCCAGGTCGCTGCGGTCACCCTTGGATTTGCCAAAGAAGAAGGAGATACTATCTCCGATCACATCCTTATTATTTTCACCCACACATGTGTAGCTTCCCCAGAGTGTGGTTGGAATAGTCTGTGCAGTAAGGAAGTGAAAGAAGAACAAGACCCCAATGACCATCTTCCGGTCAACTTCATTCAAGATCACAACCCACGATTAGATAACCTTCACCTCGCTCCTCTCCCTCATACTCACCCCTGCAAGGTCTATTGGCCTAGACAAGATCATCAGCACCAAGAATATCATCTCCCTCTCTTCGACCAAGAGAATCATCATCACTTCTTTAATTTCCTTTGCCCCTACCTCTGACCTCTCTCCACTCTTCATCCCATAATCAAATATGGCAGAAATGGATCTCGATGATCTCATCTGGCCCATTGCCACCTTAAACATAGAATCTGAAAAGAACAACGTAATGAAGAAGATTGCTGACCCTGAAAAGTGGGATGGAGATAGAAGCAGTTGGTGAGTGTGGTGGGTCAAAACGCACTTATGGATGGAAGTGCAAAAGTGGCACTCAGATAAGCTCTGGGCAGTTGCCGTTCTCTCCCAATTCAAAAAGAAAGCCGAGGGGTTTGCCCAGATCACCCTCAAAAGATATCTTGATAGGGAAGACGAAAATATCACAGACAAACATGGCACTGTCATGGGCAAACGAGGAGATTCGGCCTGGCATTCCTGGGGAGTCCTTCAGGATGAAATAAAGTTGTACTTCTGCATTGACATCCTTGCCCATGAGTTATTGTGAAAGTTGGAAGGCTTGCACCAAAATGGACACCCCATCGACCTCTTCCTGCAAAGGTTTGAGATTCTTAGGAAGGAATTGGACATCAAAGAGTACCACATGGTAACTCTTCTGAAAAAGGCAGTTGATTATTGAATTTACGAAAGGTGTCAACTTAACTGACCAGTCGGAGATCTCAACTATGACGAGCTGTCCAATGCCTATTGGAGCATCGGCAGAGCCTTTGAACAGACCACGATCGAACGAGGCCCTCCTTCCAATGCCCATTTCCTCCCATGATCACAAGCCCGATATCCCACACCATCCAACCCCCACCTTCTCATCCGCAGTTTACACAGTACGGTACACAACTGGACCGAGGGACCCCAATGAAGATAGGTGTGCAGCAGGCTGCATCCACTCCCACCAATAACACGAGGACTTGTTTCCTCTGTGGCAAACCAGGTCATATAAAACCTGACTGCTCCTCATACCCTAATCATCATTCATTCCATCCACCTCAACAGAGGCAACAAGTTATCTGGGATTACAATTCCGGACAATACATTGTTGCACACCAACATGATGTATACTCTCAGGCCCAGGTGGCCTCTCATTATCCAGGATGTCCTCTTCCCACTCCACTGGCCTTGGCAGCTGCAGTCTCAAATGCCAATCACAGATTTTACATCTCGAAAGAAGCCAAGGCTTATTATAGAGACAAGTTTGAGGTCAAGGCCAAGCATTGCATGGCCAAGGCTTTAAAAGACAACAGCATGTGAATGTTGAGGGTGTTCATGTGCCTGAACAATTTTCTTCTTGTACTGAGTCTGATTTTCCTTTCTCTGATTTGTCTTCTGTATTACATTGTATTTCTTGTTCCTCCATAAGGGCGTCTCAATTGAGCGCAGCACCAGAGTTAAATAATAGTGTGCTTAATTCCCTCAATAAACAACAAAAAATATCTTCTATTTATAAATTATTTAAGATTATAATGTATTGTGCAACGACGTTGTCATTCAGCAGAGAGTTCTCAATTGAGACTGTCATACATTGTATGCAGAATGGCCAGTGGGAAGCACACCAGTTCAAAGCTCTCTTGGACTCAGGAGCTTCCCACACCTTTATCCACCACGATTATGTTTGCTGTCACAGCATTCCTTTTTATACTTTGGAAAACCCCATAAAAATACATAATGCAGACGGCTCTGAAGGAGCTATTGGACAAATTAGGCATGTGGTCACCTTGATCGTGGAGGTTGCCAGACACTTCAAAACCATAAACACTTATATTTCTAAAATTGGAACCCATCGCATGATCATCGGGTATGATTGGCTTTACCGCCACAACCTTGTCATCAATTGGACCATTCAAACAATTTCTTTTCCTCGTTATACCCAGTACTGTAAAATTATGGGGCTCGGACCCCCAATTCATGGTTGTTTTCCTACCATTCTTTGTACTATAGAAGATGGACTAAAAAAACAGGTTCTAGAGTCATATCACGAGTTCTTGGATGGGTTTTCAGAAAAGGAATCCAAACGCATGCCTATCCGAAAGCCTTGGGATTATGCCATAGATCTCAAGCTGGACTTCATTCCAAAGAAGGGTTGAGTAATTCCCCTATCAGATGTTGAAATGGACCAAGTTCACACGTTCATCAACAAAGAACTCAAAAAGGATTATATTAAACCCTCCAAATCTCCACAGACCTCACCAGTCTTCTTCATTCCAAAAAAAGATGGGAAGAAAAGAATGGTTATGAACTACCATTATCTAAATGAAGGCACCATCAAGAATTCCTATCCCCTTCCTCTAATTCCGCAGCTTATTGATCGGCTCAAGAATGCTGATATGTTCACAGTCCTAGAGCTCTGATGGGGCTATAACAATGTATGAATCAAGGAAGGCAATGAATGGAAGGGCACTTTCATTACGTCTATAGGAGCTTACGAACCAATGGTTATGTATTTCAGGATGACCAACTCACCCCCTACTTTTCAGCAAATGATGAACAATATATTTAACGACATATATGCCATAGTAATTATTTACATTGATGATTGTATGATATTTACATTGAAGAAGACAAAGGAGGAGCACAAGGAGGTCATTAAGGAGGTCTTACGTCACTTACATGAAAATGATCTCTACGTAAAACCCTCCAAATGCTTCTTCTCCAAGGACCAAGTGGACTTTTTGGGAATGGTCGTATCTAAAAAGGGGGTGGAAATGCAAGAAAAGAAGGTCACTGGAGTTATGGATTGGCCCGTTCCCACATGGCTAAAACAGCTCCAAGATTTCCTCAGACTATATAATTATTATAGGTGTTTTATTTCAGGCTTTGCCAAGGTTGCACACCCCTTGAACGATCTTACCAAGAAAGACGTTCTGTTCACATGGGGTCCCAACCAACAAGCGGCATTTGAGGCCCTCAAGAAAAAGTTTATCATGGCTCCCCTTCTCACTTATCCAAATCGCGACCAGGAAGTCAGGGTAGAAACTGACACCTTGGACATTGCCATGGGAGCTGTGATCTCAACATTATGCAACAATGATAACTGGAGACCAATTGCCTTCATTTCTCATTCTTTTGATAGTGCTGAGCGCAATTATCCTATTTACAATAAGGAGTTACTTGCAGTGATTTGGGCGCTGGAAGAATGGCACCACTATCTTATTGGTTGCAAATGATTTGAAATCTGGACCAACCATAAAAACTTGGAATATTGGAAGAAGCTGCAGACGCTTAGCAGTCATCAAGCCTGTTGGCATATGGTGTTACAAGAATTTAATTATGTTTTCGTTTACAAGCCAGGTGCTTCTAATGGTCAGGCTGATGCGCTCTCTCATTGCCCAGACCATGGGGAGGCAGTGCAGGACCATAACACCAATATCATGGTCTTGCCTCCCTCTGTTTTTATTAATTTTGTTGCTTTGTCTTTGAACTTTTATTTGAAGTTGGAATCCAAGTCTGCCTCTATGGGGGTGGATGCAGTGAACAACTTCCTTTTTGATGCCTCTATGAACATTTTCAAAAATGACAAAAACAAAGTTTTTGTTCCTCCCTCTTTATGTACTCATCTTCTCACCTTATGTTACGATTCCCCTATTGCTGGTCATGGTGGTCATGCCAAGACCATTCACACCCTCACTCATTACTTCTCATGGTCTGGTGTCACAAAAGACGTTAAACTTTATGTAGATAGCTGCCAAGTGTGCACCCTCATGAAGGGTAAGCAAAAGGCACCGGCAGGAAAACTTATTCCTCTTCCTGCTGCAAAGCATCCATGGGAAGATCTTTCAGTCAATTTCATCACAGTTTTACCCAAATCTTGTTCATTTATGGCTATTTGCATTGTAGTTGATCACTTCTCTAAAAAAGTGGTCTTTATTCCCACAACTGACACTTGTTCTTCTGTGGACTTAGCCATTTTATTTAGAGATCATGTATGGTGTATACACAGACTCCCTTCCTCCCTTGTCTCACACCGTGGACTCCAATTCATGTCTGCATTTACCAAGGAGTTGTGTAAACTCCTTGGGATTCATCAAAAGATTTCCACTGCCTATCACCCCCAGACTGATGGGCAAACAGAGCATGTTAATAGAGACTTGGAACAATACCTTCACACTTATGTAGGAAAGAAGCAGCACAACTAGGCAGACTGGTTGAAAACGGCTTAATTCTCCCACAACAATACTGTAACCACAGCCATCAGTTCTATCCCCTTCAATATCACTCGTAACTATGCCCCTTGCATGGGTTTCGAAGGGAAATTAGCTGGCTTTGCGGGAGAAGTAGGCTGTTCTCACAAAGAGATAGAAGCAGCACTGGAAGTATTATAACTCCTCGCTTTTTCCCCTATCTTTTCGCATCACATGACTTCTCCCATGATCACATGACTACTCACACTCTTTCATCAGGTGATCCTACCTTCCCTATCATGTGACCTTCTGCTCTTCCTGTCACATGATACTCACCTGATCTTCTTATCTCCTTTCCTTATCTCCATAGACCATGATGTCATCGGTCCAGACTCTGGTCCGGTCCTCCTATCTCTTATCACTTATCACTGACGTCATAATGCCCACATCACATGTGGTATTCATTTCCACTATCTTCTTTTAATCTCTGTTCACCCCTATCCATTTATATCTGTTTCTTCCCATGATATGCTTCTATCTCCTCGGTTCTCTCACGCATGTCATACCTCACAGCCCTTACCCTATACCCTTGTACTTCTATTTCCCATATACTAGTAGATCCTATATATATGGCCCTTGGACACTAGGATCACTAGTTTGATTCTAGTCATCTTTGGGACCTACTCTGCGGACTATCTCCCTGGTTAGACTCCACTGGTGTCAACTCACCTCACTTCCATTGTTTTCTTCGTTGAAGTTATCTCCCATCATCGGGTCATCAAATCCCAGTATAGACTAAGCAAGAGATTTCCTCAGGCCGCTGCCTTTCAAGCTGCTGCCTCATTTCTCAGCAAGTTCTCTTCCTCTTTCTCTTCCTTCATTACTCCTTCGCCTTTCCCCCTTCAGTCTTCCCTCAGTCTAGGCTTAGTTCATAACAGGAAGAAACATGTGATAGAATGGTCGCCACTTCAGAGAAGAAACATTCAGAAGCACCAGAATATTCCATTGGTCAGCAGGTCTAGCTATCAACTGATAAATTAAACCTTCCATATACAGCAAAAAAGTTAACCTAAAAATGGATTGGACCCTACACTATCTCCACAGTCCTTTCTAACACCGTTACTCTCAAACCTCCCTGTACCGTGCAAATATATCCCACAGTTAATATCTCTCACATTAAACCTTATCGGGAAACACTACCAGGACAGCCCAAAGTCCATCCCGACACTATTGAGGTAGACCAAGAAGGGAAGGAACAATTCGAGGTTGAATTTATTGCAGCTTCACATCTCAAGAATAGGAAATTGGAGTATCTAGTACACTGGAGAGGCTACAATGAAACAGATTGTACTTGGGAATCGGCTGATATTATCAATACTGCCCCTTTGGCTGTTGCCGACTTCCATAAACAGAACCCATCTGCCCCTTGCAAACTCCGTGGACTCACCGTTTCCTCATTCACTTCTCTCTTTTCTTCCTACAAGAACTTTACCGAATCCATTCCTTCCACAACTCACCTGGAATTTGAGTCCTAAAAAGGGGGTAGTGTTATGATATGAACATTTTCAAACATTTTCAGACTTCAACTCTTTTCTTTTCCAGTCACATGACCTGTGCACGTGACCATGGGAACCAGCACATGACTAGGTCTAGAACCTATGATGTCATACCTCATGGTAACCATGACCTTTTAATTTCCGCTCTTCTCACACAGCCCCTTTAATCTCCATTACTTCTTTCATCAGTCTATCTATGGTAATTCCTTCCACACACAGCATGGTCTGTGCCCACACCTGTATAGTATATAAGCTAGTACTTTGCGACTGGATCCCCAGTCTAATCTATTTGTTCATTTGCTTCACTGGTCATTGCCTGGTGGATTTATTCCCCTTGTAGGTGTTATAATATGAACATTTTCAAACTTTTTTCAAACTTCAACTTTTCTTTTCTCCAGTCACGTGATCAGTGCACGTGACCATGGGAACCAGCACATGACTAGGTCTAGAACCTATGATGTCATACCTCATGGTACCCATGACCTTTTAATTTCCGCTCTTCTCACACTGCCTCTTTCATCTCCGTTTCTTTCTTTCCCGTGCCTGGCTTCTTTACTTAGTCTATCTATGGTAGTTCCTCCCACGCATAGCATGGTCTGTGCGCGCGCCTGTAACATATATAAGGTAGATACTTGTGACTGGAATCCCCAGTCTAATCCACTTTGTTGTTTGCTCTACTGGTCATTGCCTGAGGGACTTGTTCTCTCTTGTAGGCCTGCATCAACAGGAAGCGACTACCCTTCCTCCTCTTCATCTCCCGCACCTCATTATCTTTTATCGTCAGGACTTGTGTAGCCTGCGAGATAGTTCTGAGCCTTGTGGATTTTGTCGTTCGCGATAAGGTCATAACAGTAGGCCTGCATCAAACGGAGACAACTACCTCTCCTCATCATCATCTCCTGCACTTCATCTCTTTTTATCACCAGAAGCAGTGTACTCTGCAAAGTGTCAATGTTATAACTTCCTCCTTTTCCCCTATCTTTTTGCATCACATGACTTCTCCCATGATCACATGACTACTTACACTCTTTCATCAGGTGATCCTACTTTTCATATCATGTGACATTCCGCTCTTCTAGTCACATAATACTCACCTGATCTTCTTATCTCCTTTCCTTATCTTCGCAGACCATGACGTCATCAGTCCAGACCCTGGTCCAGATCCTCCTATCTCTTATCCGTTATCTCTGACGTCATACCTTCCACATCACATGTGGTATTTATTTCTACCTTCTTTCTTTAATCTCCGTTTATCTCATATCCCATAAAATCTCCATGAGTCCACCTCCGACACCTCCGACACGTCCGGTGCTGTACACACCAACTCCAGACCTATATTGTCTATATCGCAACTCTGGTCTGCCAGAGTTGCCCCTCTGTTTCATCTATCCTGTAAAGTACATTTCCAATACTTTCGTTATACTCTGTTCACCCTATGCCCTGACTTCCCCGTTATCCCTGACTCTGTTGTAGTTACCCATTGACCCTTCGGTTAGTTTCCTCCATCTTGTTACTCACCCTAGAAAATACTTGTCCCCTCAAAAATACTTGTATCCCTGGACTTTAGTACTCCGTCTTCCATTTCACCTCTGTATATAAACCTTTGTATATAGTACTGTAGTTCAGCTAGATAATTGACTTAGACACCGGCTATTCCCTTCCAAATTATCTCCACCCCTCGTAACCTTAAGTCAATCGTATTGTTTACCTCCGAACCTCCGCTCCAAAATCTAAGGACCCAATCAACAGCAAGGGCGCACCACATACAGTGAAGCCAACATCCTTATTCCTGCAAACTCTGGAGTTCTGGAGTTACGCCTGGAGATCATTGGCATGGTCTTAATAGTTTACTCCTATCCATTTATACCCATTTCTTCCCATGACTTGCTTCTATTCCCTTGGCTTTCACACGCATGTCATATCTCACAGCCTTTACCCTATACCCTTGTACTTCTATTCCCATGTACTAGTAGATCCTATATATACGGCCCTTGAACACTAGGATCGCTAGTTTGATTCTAGTCGTCTTTGGGACCTACTCTGTGGACTACCTCCCTGGTTAGACTCCACTAGTCCAGCTCACCTCTCTTCATTGTTTTCTTCATTGGAGTTATCTTCCATTGTCGGATTGTCAAATCCCAGTATGGACTAAGCAAGAGGTTCCTTGGGCCGCCGCCTTTCCAAGCCGCCACCTCTTTTCTCAGCAAGTATTCTTCCTTCCCTCTTCTTCGTTACTCCATCACCTTTCCCCCTTCAGTCTTCCCTTGGTCTAGGCTTAGTTCGTAACAGTCAAGCCTTGTGGTTTTCTTTGTTGTTCACAATAGAGTCATAATATGTATAGTGATTTAACTGTAGTTACAAAGATTTCTTTATTTTTCAATTTCTATCCTATATACTTGCCAAGTAACTACTGTTCCCATTATCACATGACCATGTACTATCTCTGAGTGAGCCATAGTGAATCATTCCATACATGACCTACAAAAATTGTACTAGGCTCAGCTCAGCCCAGAATGAGTCAGCATGAGTCATTGCCAAGCCTACCAAGCCAGAGCTCATCCAATTAAATTGAGTGATCTGCAATCCTTTTGGCAATTGACAGCTAATCTCTTGGCATTCTCTTGGCATTTGTAAGCGATTTGTAAGCTAGCACAGCCTAGCACAGCCACTGTAAATATCTATATAAGGAGAGTCTTTCAAGCCCCAAAAAGCGGATTCTTTCTCTCCAGAAATCTAATCTCACAGCAAACTTCTCTCTTAAAAGAGATTTCTCACTACTTTTAGGAGTTTCCTTCACAGGTAATCCACAGAGGGCCTAGTGCAGGACAATTCCATAGCTTTAGCTCTACTAGGTAGATTGTTAGAAGAAAAAGACTTGTATCCAAGAAGGGACAAGTATAATAGGACACCTTTAGGTAGAAAACTCTTAACTGGGAAACTAAAGGGAATGGATTCCCAACAGTCCAGACTACTAGTGCCAAGCACATCTGCTACTTCAGCTGACTAAGCCATCTAAAGGGATAAGTGCTAGTCTAGCTCAAGCCTGAATTTCACCTCTTTAGTTGCACAATAAAAATTGAGTTAGTAAAACCCATCTGAGTGAATTAAGTGTAGCCTAGTCTGAATTCCAGCCAGAGTCTGGAACATATCTACATATCTACATCTCTACATCTTAGCATATCTATGGATTACTGCTAACAAGTTAACATCTTTGCAGCCCCTTTGGTATACTAACACCAACAGGTACCAGCAAACCAATTCTTGGTAACTTCTTCAAGTATAACCAACATATTACTTGCACAAACAAGTGAAAACATATACAAACAAGTACTACTGTCTAGCAACCTATTGTTGACTAGTACAGATTATTGAAGTGCTTTATCACCTTGTAATTTCATTACTAACCAGACTACTAGTTGAACTATTTCAATCATTTTAATCTGTATATATTTGTAGAGGATTAATGAACAAACCACATACTGTCCACACTAAGTTTATCACTGAATACATCTAGTAGACCTAGATACCACATCTGTGGGTAGGTAAAGCATAAGTCTGGGAAACACTATTTAGTTTCATTGCATTTGCCTACAAAGAAGACAATATTGAAAGGGATAGTACCAGTGGCAGAGGTGATGGTATTGTTGTGAGAGAATTGGACCATTTTCAGCCAATCTACCCATTTGTGCTGCTTCCTTCCAGTATAAGCACAAAAATATTGTTCTAGATCTTGGTTAACACACTTCGTTTGGCCATCTGTTTGGGGATGATAGGCCATGGAAATTGTCTGGTAAATACCAAGAAGTTTACAGAGTTCTTGTGTGAAAGCAGACACAAATTGGGGTCCATGATTGGAAATGAGGGAGGAGGGTAGTCCATGATACACCAAACATTATCCCAGAATAAAATAGCCAAGTCCAAAGAAAAACAAGTATCATGGGTGGGAATGAAGACCACTTCCTTCGAGAAGCAATTGGCTATTACACAAATAGCCATAAAAGAATGTGATTTAAATAAACCTATAATGAAATCTACTGAAAGATCTTCCCAAGGATGCTTCATAGTGGGAAGGGGCACAAGTTTTCCTGCCAGTGCCTTTTACTTACCCTTTGTGAGGAGGGCACACACTTGGCAGCTGTCTACATAAGGTTTTATGTTTTTTGTAACTCCAGGCCACGAAAAATACTATAACAAAGGAAAGTATAAATGGTTTTGGTGTGTCTGCCATGACCAGCAATAGAAGAATCATGACATAAAGTAAGCAGGTGAGTACATAAAGGTGGAGGAACAAAATCTTTATTTTTGTTATTTTTGAAAATGTTCATATTAGGATTAAAAAGGAAGTTGTCCACCGCATCCACCCCCAAGGAAGCAAACTCAGATTCCAACTCCAAATAGAAATCCCAAGAGAGAGTGATAGAGTTGATAAAAATGGAGGGAGACAAAACCATGATGTTGGTGTTATGGTCTGGGCACTGAGAGAGTGCATCAGCCCAACCTTTAGAAGAACCAGGCTTGTAAATGAAAATATAAGTAAACTCCTGTAAAACTGCATGCCAATGGGCTTGACAAGCACTAAGGGTTTGTGGCTTCTTCCAGTATTCCAAATTCTTGTGATTGGTCCAGATCTCAAATCTTTCATGACCAATTAAATAGTGGTGCCACTCTTCCAGTGCATGAATTACTGCAAGCAACTCTTTATTGTAAATACAGTAGGATAATTGTGCTCAGCACTATCAAAGAAGTGAAAAATGAAGGCAATAGGGCTCCAATTACCATTGTCACATAAAGTGGAGAGCACAGCTCCTGTGGCAATATCTGAGGCATCTGTCTTGACCCTGACCTCCTGATCACAATTCAGATAAGCAAGAAAAGGGGCAGTCATGAACTTCTTCTTGAGGGCTTCAAATGCTGCTTGTTGGTTGAGATCCCATGTGAATGGAACATTTTTTTTGGTAAGATCATTCAAGGGGCATGCAACCTTGGCAAAATCTGAAATGAAACACCCATAATAGTTACAAAGTCCAAGGAATCCTTGGAGCTGTTTTAGCCAAGTAGGAACTGGTTAATTCATAACTCCAGTAACTTTCTTTTCTTGCATTTCCATCCCCTTTTTAGATGCAACCATTCCTAAAAAGTCCACTTGATCCTTCAAGAAGAAGCACTTGGAGAGTTTGATATAAAGATTATTTTCACATAAGCAACATAAGATCTCTTTTACAACCTCCTCATGCTCTTCCCAAGTCTTCTTTGATATAAATATCATACAATCATCAATATAAATAATTACCACAGCATATATGTCATTAAATATATCATTCATCATCTGTTGGAATGTGGGAGGAGAGTTAGTTATTCTGAGATACATCACCATGGGCTCATATGCCCTGATGGGGGTGACAAAGGTGCCTTTCCATTCATCTCCTTCCTTGATCCACACATTATTATAACCCCATTGAAGATCTAGGGTTGTAAACATGTTGACATTCTTTAGCCAATCAATTAACTGTGGAATTAGTGGCAATGGATAGGAGTTCTTTATGGTACCTTCATTTAGATATCTATAATCCATGACCATGCATTTTTTACTGTCTTTTTTTGGAATAAAGAATACTGGGGATATTTGGGGGGATTTAAAGAGTTTAATATACCCCTTTTTGAGTTCTTTATTGATGAACGTATGAACTTTGACCATTTCTATATTGGAGAGCAGTATTACCTAACCCTTTTTTGGAATGAAATCCAGCTTGAAATCTATTGTGTGATTCCAAGATTTTCAAATTCGCATGCATTTGGACTCTTTCTTCAAAAACACATCCAAGAATTCATGATAGACCTCTGGTACATGTTCTTTTTGTCCTTCTTCTATAGTGCATAAACAAGCAGGGGAAGATCCATGAATTGGGGGTCCAAGTCCCATGATTTTACAGTATTGAGTAAAATGAGGAAAAGAAATTGTTTGAAGAGTCCAATCAATCACAGGATTATGGCAATAAAGCCAGTTACATCCAATGATCATTCAATGAATCTCTATTTTAGAAATATAAGCATCAATGGTTTCATAATGTCCAGTGATTTCCACAATCAGGGTTACTATATGCCTGATTTGGCCAATAGCTCCTTCAAAGCTGTCTGCATTATGTATCTTAATTAGGTTTTCCAAAGTATAAAAAGGGATTCTGTGACACCTAATATAGTCATGATCAAGGAAAGTGTGAGAGGCTCCCAAATTCAAAAGAGCTTTGAAATGGAAGGCTTCCCACTGGCCATTTTGCTGATAGTGTATGATGGTCTCAAGCAAGAACTCTCCACTGAATGACAACATCATTGTACAGTGCATGGTGACCTTAGAATGGAGGGGTTTATAAATAGAAGAGATTTTTTGTTATTTTGTTAGGGAATCAAGCACACTATTATTAAACTCTGGTGCCACACTCAATTCAGATGCCCATACAGAGTAAGCAGATATACATCATAGTACTGAAGAAAGATCAGAAATAGGAAAGTCGGACTTTGTACAAGAAAGAAATTGTTCAGGCACATGAACACTCTCTTTGTTCACATGTTGTTGCCTTTTAAAGCCTTGGCTGCACATTGTTTGGCCTCAACTTTGAATTTGTCATGGTAATAGGCCTCAGCTTCTTCTAAGATGTAAGATTTTTAATCAGCATTGGTAACAACAGCTGCCATGGCCAGGGGAGTGGGAGGAGGACATTTGGAATAATGTTAAGCCACCTGGGCCTGTTGGTACAGTATATGTTGTGTTGGGATGTGATAATATACTGTCCTGAATTGTAATTCTAGATAAATTGTTGTTGCTGCTGCAGCATTCATGGAGTATGATGATAGGGGTTTTGAGGGCAGTCGGATTTAATGTGACTCAGCTTTTCACACAAGAAGCAAGTCCTTGTGTTGTTCATGGGAGTTGGTGTAGCCTGCTGCATGCCAATCTCCATTGGGACCCCTTGGCCTGGTTGCATACCATATTGTGTGAATTAAGGACAGGATGGCACAGGGGGATTAGAAGGTGGAGGATAATGCACAGGTTGTCATGGATAGAAACAGGAATTGGAAGAAGGACCATGTTTTATTGCCATTTGTTCAAAGGTGTGACTGAAGTTCCTGTAGTGGAGTGCTAGGTTTTCATAGTCATGATCCCTGACTGGGTAGTTCAGTCTGCATCTTTCATAGATGTGGTAGTCCACTGCCTGCTTAAGAACAGTCATTATGTGGTAATCTTCTATATCTGCCTCTTTACATAGGATCTCAAATCTTTGCAGGAAAAGGTCAATCAGATGCTCATTCTGATGAAGTCCTTCTAGTTTATGGAGAGATTCATGACAGAGGACATCAATTCAGAAGTAGTCCTTTATTTCTTTTTGGAGGGCTGCCTAGGCTGGCCAAGCAGAGTCTTTCTTTTTGCCAGTTATGGCACTATCCTAATTGGTCACATCATCATCCTCCTTATCAAGATATTTTTCCAAGGTAATTTGGACAAAGCCCTTGGCCTTTTTCTCAAATTGGGAAAGGTGTTATAATTTCCTCTCTTTTCCCCTTTCTTTTCACATCACGTGACTTTTCCCATGATCACGTGATCACCTACACTCTTTTATCAGGTGACCCTAGACTCCTATCACGTGACCTTCCACTCTTCTTTGTCACATGATACTCACCTGATACTTCTTCTCACTCCTTTCCTTATCTTGTAGACCATGACGTCATCAGTCCAGACCCCGGTCCGGATTCCCTATCTCTTATTGCCTTATCTCTGACATCATACAGTGGCTCAAAAAACTGTCTGCATGTTTGGTCATTTTTTACTAAATGTGTTATTCCCCAATAACTCCTAATCCTTACCCTAACATATAGGTGTATGAAATAAAGCACTGACCCTTGGCATTCTATCCATCAAGGTTTTAAGACATATGAATAATGTTATAATATGAACATTTTCAAAAACTTTTTCGAACTTCAACTTCTCTTTCTTCCAGTCACGTGATCAGTGCACGTGACCGTGGGAACCAGCACATGACTAGGCCTAGATCCTATGATGTCATACCTCATGGTACCCATGCCCCTTTAATTTCCGCTCTTCTCACACTGCCCCATTAATCTCCGTCACTTCTTTTCCCGTGCCTGGCTTCCTCACTTAGTCTATTTATGGTAGTTCCTCCCACGCATAGCATGGTCTGTGCGCGCGCCTGTATCATATATAAAGTAGACACTTACGACTGGAAACCCCAGTCTAATCCACTTGTTTGTTGCTCTACTGGTCATTGCCTTGGGGACTTGTTCCTCATTGTAGGCCTGCATCGAACGGAAAAGACTTCGTCTCGTCTCCATCTCTTCATCTCCTCTTCTCTTTCATCGCCAGGACTTGTGTAGCCTGCGAGGTAGCTCGAGCCTTGTGGATTTTGTCGTTCGCGCGATAAGGTCATAACAAATAAGAATTGATAAACTGGCAGCCATTTCAAAACAATGACTCATTCAGACAGTTTTTTGACTCCAAGTTTTGATTACATATATTGGATCCTAGCATGCTGTAATATGATTACATACATTTGGTAAGGCTTCTATTATGTCACCATTATGTAACTGAGTGTCAGACAACATATATAAACCCCATCATTCCATGTTTATTTTCCCACCATCACCATAAAACCCATTTCCATCTCTCAAAGAAACAATATCATCTCTCACTCCTCTCATGGGCTTTCCTCTAGGAAAATCTCTGCCCAAACTGGCCTAGGGAAGTCTACAGTATGCC
>QFEM01000218.1:0-15686 GCA_003316205.1 Boletus bicolor
ACTACCTCTCCTCCTCATCATCTCCTGCATCTCATCTCTTTTACTTGCCAGAAGTCGTGTACTCTGCAAAGTGTCGAGCCTTGTGGTTTGTCTTGTTGTTTGCGATAGGATCATAACAGATATGTTTTATTAACTCAATCTTTATTGTTGTTACAACTACTCTTTGCTTTCCTTCATTTGCTATGACTACTCAGTCTTTTTGTACTACCAATGCTAGGACCTCATACATATCACTCATGTCCTAGCCCACCCTTTGGACTTCCTTCCTTTTCTCCACCTTTGGCTTTTCATCCATCTGTACCAGAGATGCTTTCCTCTTTTCTCACATCCTTGTTGATTCTCTCATGATATGCAGGCCATGTGCTTCACATGTTTCATACACATGTCCCCACTGTTCTTTCCTTGTTGTTCCAATAGAAGAATATGCACTTTGTCCAACTCCATACATGTACTCCCATGGTCTAACCCAATCCATGTTATCCCACACCTGGCCTGTGCGCATAACCCAAATGTATGTAAATATGCACCAACTAAAAGTTGCTGGCACAAGTAACAGTCCAATACTGTATAACATGCAGTGGGCCACATCTGTGGCAACACCCAATATGGGCTTGCATTCACATGATCAACAATATAACCATCATACCTGCTGTTTCAACTCAATTGCCCCCAACATATAAGCATTGTAGTGGTGCCAAGGCACCAGTCCTCAACTCCAGTACAAGCAGACAGGTTTGGCTTTTGTTTAACTGTAATTGTACATACAACAAAATGGACAACTATGTGATTGATGATGTGAGATTGCCACTTTGCTCCAACACTTCATGCCTTTGCTTAGTGGCATGCTGGTCATTTGTCAGTCATAAAAATATGTGTACTTGCAGGTGCCTGACTGTTTGCTGCAGATGAAAACACTGCCATTGGAGAAGAAACCTCATCAGATAATATACAGTTCAAAGTCAATTGGCATGAGTGTCCCCTGCTGGATGCTGGCTGTTATGATATAAACATTTTCAAACATTTTTGAACTTGTTCTCTTTTCTTTTCCAGTCACGTGTTCTGTGCATGTGACCATGAGAACCAGCACATGACTAGGTCTAGAACTGATGATGTCATGCCTCATGGTATCCATGACCTTATAATTTCCACTCTTCTCACACAGCCCCTTTAATCTCCGTCTTCATTTTCCCATGCCTTGCTTCTCTCATTAGTCTATCTATAGTAATTTCTCTCACACACAGCATGGTCTGTGCGCACGCCTGTACAGTATATAAGCTACTACTTTGCGACTGGATCCCTAGTCTAATCCATTTGTTCATACACTCTACTGGTCATTTCCTGGTGGACTTGTTCCCCTTGTAGGCCTGCGCTGTTACGACTCTCTATTTCTTTTCTCTCTTTCCTACATTTGCTATGATTACTCAGCCTCCTTGTACTACCAGTGCCTGGTGTACGTATCCTTCATGCCCTCGCCCGTCCCTTGGACTTCTTTTCTTTTCTCTGCCTCTGGCTTCCACCTATTCCATACTGGAGGTATCTTCCACTTGTCTCTCACCTTCATTGATCATTCTCACGATAACCAGACACGTGTTTCACATGCTCCATGCACGTGTCCTCGCCTCTCTTCTTTTCTGTTCCGGTTTATTACGATACACAGGATACGCGCTTCTCCCGACTCCATGCGCGTTATCCCACGGTTTATCCCGATTCCGAGGTATTCCGCACTTGGCCCGTGCGCGTATCCAGGGGTATATAAACCCTCTCTTTTAAACTACGATTCCTTAGCTTAGACCTCCTTCGATTTACTCTTGTATCTCGATCTGCGCTAAGGCAATCCTAGCCTTTATCCTTTACTCATCGTCCTAAGTCGCCAGTCTACTATTAAGTGACCGCTCCTTGTACTTCCTTCATAAAGGAACCTTCGTCGGCCTACGGGTATCCACCCTAGTCGAACCTTTGACCCCGTGCTAAGGAATCCCCTTGAGCACTACTGCGTTGTCGCCTCACCAGCGACTCCTTGTCCCCGTACTAAGGAATCCCCTTGAGTACTCCCTTGTATGCTCCTAGGAATACCCTGAGTGTTAACTGCGTCGTCGCCCCTAAGCGACATCCTTGTCCAGCGAAGGCCCCATTACGATAGCCTCCCGGCCGTCATAACATGCGCTGAATGGACTATGACTACTCTTCCTCCTCTATATCTGTTATGACTACTCATTTCTTTCCTACACTTGCTACGGTCACTCAGTCTACTTGTATTACCAGCACAAGGACCTTGTATCTTCCTCGTCCTGGCTCATCCATTGGACTTTGTTTCTATTCTCTGACTCTGGCTTCTTCTCACTCTGTACCAGAGGTGTATTTCCATTCTCTCACACCTTTTTTGATTCTCTCACAATACACAGACATGTGCTTCACACATTCCATACATGTGTCTATTGTTCTTCCTTATTGTTCCAATCCTTATTGTCCCGATACAAGGGTATGCACTTCTACCAATTCCATACATGTATTCCCACGGTTTTACCCGTCCCGTGTCATTCCACACCTGGCCCATGTGAGCTCCACAAACATATATAAACCTCTAGTTTTCCCTCTACAATTCCCTAGCTTAGACCTCCTTTGAGATTCCTTGAGTACCCCTCTTGTATCTCGTCTACCCTAGGCAATCTATACACCTTCCTCATTTCCTTGAGCTCTCTAAGTCTCTAGCCTTCTTCTGATTGGCTGCTTTTGTTCTTCCTTCATTAAGGAACCCTTGTTGGCCTATGAGCTCCGCTCTAGTCAAACCTTGTCCACTTTGCCTCACACATAGGAAGATCCTAGTGTGCTCCTCTTCATCTGCTGTTCAGAGTCCCCTAGGTAGAACTGTGTTGTTGCTCTCCAAGTGACTCCTAGTCAGCAAAGGCCCTTACGACTACTCCTCACCCGGGTCATCATAACAAAAGGTCTATGCTCTCCTGTAAAGGCTACCACTGTGTAAGCCTTCCAACATTCCATCTCGTACTGATCCTTGCTGGGGAATCTCTCAACCCCAACCTATCCCAGGAGAATCATCTGCAGAGGACAAGCCTCATACTTTCATCCTTGATGACCTCGACGATCTAGAACCTGACGCCCAGCCAGACCTTACCCAAGAGATCTTAACCAAAGATAGTGAAGCTAACTGGCGCACCAGATCTCTTGCTCATCATCTTTCATCCTCACTGATCATACCAGTGATCACCTCTTCTTCCCCATCATCTAGCACTCCCACTCAGAGAAGAACTCCCTGCTCGCCCATCCTCGCCCCCTCTCCCACTATGTCCTCATGCCCCACTGAACTCCATCTTGGTGCCCCTGATGCCTTTGATGGATCCTATGAGCAGGCCCTCTCCTGGCTCACCAATGTAGTCTTTTACCTCACTGTAAACAACACTGTATACAACAACAAGGCTAAACAAGTTGCCTTCACCCTGTCATATATGACTAAGGGAACCACTGCCACCTGGGCCGCAACCTATCACCAAGGTACTATTGACCTTCAAGGTAACATTACTATTGGAAAGTGGAAAGACTTTGTTGCCACTTTCAAGGCCATGTTTGAACACCATGACATGGTCAACAACGCCATCGCCTAGCTTTCCACCAAATGCATTACTACCAAGAACAGCATTTACTCCCCACCACTCTCTTTCTATGTTGCCGAGTTCAAGAATAAGGTAGCCACCTCTATGGTCTTGGACCAAAATGTCCTTATCAGATATTTCGCCACTGGACTACCTCCCATCCTCATGCATAAGATCATGTCCATGGAAAACATACCTACCATCATTGACAAGTGGTACGAGAAGGCTGTTCATTTCCAGATCCAATAGGAGCATGCTGCTGAGATATCATGCCACTATGTCAAACTCTCGATTCAGGGTCACCAATCCTTTTCTCCTAGAACCACTACTCCTGCCAAGGACCCTAATGCCATGGACATTGATGTCATCTGAGTTCCCAAGCTCACCCCCAAGGAACAAAAGCAATATGTAGAGAAGAAACTTTGTTTCCACTGCTGGAAGCCCAGCCACACCTCCACCACCTGTCCTACTTTCACAGAAAATAAACCCACCATCAAGGTGGTTCAAGAAGTCGAAGAAGATCTCCTGCATCTAGTAGAACTGGATGATGACGATGAAGACATTGGACCAACTGTGCGGAAAGTAGGATTCAAAAAGGTGGATTTTTAAAAAGGTGAACTTCTTCGACACAAGTCTCCCCTTCCTCTTCTCCCGTGTATGCTTCTGTACTTGTATGATTTTCTACCAAGGCAATGCAAATTCCTGTTCAAATCATCATACCCACACATACTCTGAAAGCTGTTGACACTTGTGCCCTCATTGACAGTGGTGCAGACATTTCCTGCATCGACTGGGACTTTGTCTGAAAACACCGTCTCCCCACACAGAACCTCAAACACCCCTTCCACACCCACAATGCCAACAACTCTTACAACAAGAAGGGTGACATCTGATACTCCTGTCAGCTGTTCCTCAATATTGAAGGAATAGCTTGCCAAGTTACCTTTATGGTAATGTCACTTGGACACAACAACATCCTCCTTGGACTTCCTTAACAGAAAGAAGTCAACCCTACCATCGACTGGGCTCAACGAACCCTTTCCATTTCAGAAACCCTTGACCAGTCCAAGGAGCTCTATGCCCTCCATGCCACCGATTACAAATGGCATTTGTCCAAATTCTGGAAACCCCCTCCATGTACTCCACAGCACATCCATGTCAACTCTGTTATCGACTTTCGCTTATTCGACTACAACAAATGGAAGGACCCAGACACCATTTGTCTGAATGACCAGACTGTGAGGGTAATGTTCTGAACCATCAGGTTCGGGAGTTGCTTCGCCCCACTTGGGTCCTCCTACACTGGACACCTCACTCAAGCCACAGAACTAGCTATGGCTGCAGAGAAAGAAAAACCCAAACCAGTTTTACCCCCAGAATATGCCAAGTTTGCCTCTGTCTTCTCCAAAGAATCCACGGATCACATACCCCCCTCTTGACCTTACAACCATGAAATCAACCTTAAAGATACCTTCACCCTGAAGATCAGGAAGGTATACCCACTCTCTCCAGATGAACAGGAAGCTACCGAAGCATTCCTAAAAGAGAACCTTGACTGCGGAAAGATCCGTCCATCGAAATTCCCCCAAGTTTCACCCTTTTTCTTCATAAAAAAAAAGGATGGAGGACTCCGCCCCTGCCAAGACTACTGCTATGTCAACAAACACACTGTTTGCGACACATACCCATTACCTCTGATCTCTGACCTAGTCAACAAACTCCATGACACCAAGGTCTTCACCAAATTTGATGTTCGGTGGGAATACAATAATGTCCAAATCAAAGACAGACATCAATGGAAAGCCACTTTTGTTACTCACAAAGGGCTCTTCGAACCCATGGTCATGTTCTTTGGTCTTTGCAACTCCCCTGCCACATTCCAACGATTCATAAATGACTCCTTTAGAGACATGATCACCAAAGAATGGCTCATCATCTATATGGATGACCTCCTCATTGCCTCCCCTGATGCCAAAACCCATGAGGAGCATACTAAGCGTGTCCTCCAATGAATGACTGAGCTTGACTTGCACCTGAAGTTGGAAAAATGCAAGTTCACCACCGATGAGGTCAAATACCTTGGAATGATTGTCAAACCCAGTCAACTCACCATGGACCCTGTTAAGCTTGATGGGATCGCTTCTTGGCCAAACCCATCCTCTGTAAAGGATGTTCAGTCCTTCCTTTGTTACAAACTAAGCCTAGACCGAGGGAAGACTGAAGGGGGGGAAGACGAAGGAGTAACAAAGGAAGAGAAAAGGGAAGAGAACTCGCTGAGATAAGAGGCAGTGTTATAACTTCCTCTCTTTTCCCCTATCTTTTCGCATCACGTGATCACTTACACTCTTTTATCAGGTGACCCTAGACTCCTATCACATGACCTTCTGCTCTTCTCTGTCACATGATCTCACCTGATACTTCTTCTCATCCCTTTCCTTATCTTGTAGACCATGACATCATCAGTCCAGACTTCAGTCTGGACTCCCTATCTCTTATCACCTTATCTCTGACATCACACCTCACCCATCACATATGGTATGCTTCTCCACTTCCTTCTTTAATCTCCGCTTTCACCTTATCCTTTTATATCTGTTTCTTCCCATGATGTATTCCTTATCTCCTCAGTTTCCCACACTCCATCATATCCTACGCCCTTTACCTCCTTTTGTACTTGTATTCCCATGTACTAGCATTCCTCTATATATACGGTCCCTTGACACTGGAATCGCTAGTTCGATTCTAGTCGTCTTTGAGACCTGCTCTGCGGATCACCTCCCTGGTTTGACTCCACTGGTGTCAACTCACCTCATTCCCATTGTTTACATTCATTGGAGTTATCTCCCATTGTCGGGTAGTCAAATCCCAGTATGGACTAAGCAAGAGGTTCCCTCGGGCCGCTGCCTTTCAAGCTGCCGCCTCTTTTCTCAGCGAGTCTCTTCCTTTTCTCTTCATGTTACTCCTTCGCCTTTCCCCCTTCAGTCTTCCCTCGGTCTTGGCTTAGTTTGTAACAGGCAGCAGCTGGAAAGGCGGCGGCCTGAGGAAACCTCTTGCTTAGTCTGTACTGGGATTTGACGACCCAACGATGGGAGATAGCTCCGACAGATGTAAACAATGGAAATGAGGTGAGTTGACACCAGTCAGACCCTGAATCGTCGACAAGCCCAGTGGCTTATCAACCTATCTGACTTTGACCTGAAAATGATCCACATCCCTGGATCCCATCATCCTGACCTTCTCCCAAAATCTGATCTTGACAATGAAGGTGTTACCCTCCTCCCTCAGTCTCTCTTCATCCAGACTGTTATGAACTAAGCCAAGACTGAGGGAAGACTGAAGGGGGAAAGGCGAAGGAGTAATGAGAAGAGAGAAGGAAAGAAACTCACTGAGAAAAGAGGCGGCAGCTGGAAAGGTGGCGGCCCAAGGGAACCTCTTGCTTAGTCCATACCAGGATTTGACTACCTGACAATGGGAGAATACTCCAACGAAGATAAACAATGGAAGTGAGGTGAGTTGACACCAGTGGAGTCTAACCAGGGAGGTGGTCCACAGAGCAGGTCCCAAAGACGACTAGAATCGAACTAGTGATCCTAGTATCTGAGGAGCCATATATATAGGATTTACCAGTACATGGGAATAGAAGTACAGGGTATAGGGTAAAGGCTGTGTGGTATGACATCATGTGGGAAAGCCGAGGAGATAGAAGTGTGTCATGGGAAGAAACAGATATAAAAGGATAAAGGGGGACAGAGATGAAAGAGAAGAAGCGGAAGTGAATACCATGTGTGATGGGTGAGGTGTGATGTCAGAAATAAGAGATAAGGGTCTAGAAGGATGACATCATGGTCTACAGAGATAAGGAAAGGGATGAAAAGAAGATCAGGTGAGTTATCACGTGATAGGGAAGAGCGGAAGGTCATGTAATAGGAGGTTAGGATCATCTGATGAAAGAGTGTGAGTGATCACGTGATGCAAAAAGATAGGGGAAAAGAGAGGAAGTTATAACACAGACCATTGATTCCACCCTTCATTGGTGAATCAAAGAAACCTCCCAGTCTGATGCCCTTGTTCATCAGGCTCTTCAGTCCATGAACAATGAAATTCCTCCTGCCTTCCGTTTTCGCCTTGCTGATTGGCAAATGGAAGCCAGTGTCCTTACTTATCAAGGACATGTCTATGTCCCCACCAACAGTGCCCTCCATCGTTCCATTTTACAGTGTTGCCATGATCACAAGACTGCCGGTCACCTGGGGTTCCTCAAAACTTGCCAATTAGTGGCCATGGAATTTTGGTGGCCAGGTCTCACTGCCTATGTCTGCCGCTATATGGAGGACTGTGCCACCTGTCAGCAGTCCAAATCCAACACTCACCCCTCCATCCCCCCCCTTGTCCCTATCAAGTCTTCTGCATCTCGCCCATTCCAACAGATCTCTTGTGACTTCATCACCGATCTCCTGGTCACACCCTCCAGCATGGATTCCCTCCTGGTTATGGTCAACCATGGGCTTACTAAGGGGGTAATTCTTTGCCCTACCAAGAAAACCATCACTGCCGAAGGAATTGCTGACCTTTTCTTCTACAAAGTCTTCTTCCATTTCGGCCTCTATGACAAAATAATCTCCGACCACGGCCCCCAATTTGCTAGTACCTTTGCCTGAGAACTTGGACAACTCCTTAACTACAACCTCACCCTCTCTACTGCATATCACCCCCAAACTGATGGGGAAACCAAACAAGTAAATCAGGAGATTGAGACTTATCTCTGTATCTACTAGGGTTCCAACCCTGGGTCATGGGCTGATTCTACTTCCCACACAGAATTTACACATAACCACCGACCTCATTCCATCACCAGCAAATCCCTGTTCTTCCTAATAATGGGTTACAAACCCCATGCTCTACCCTCTGTAATCTCTGATTCCTCCCTTTCCACAGTAGATTCCTGACTCAAGACTCTTGCCACAGCATGAGACAAAGCCCTCACTGTCCATGAACTTGCACAGCAAACCATGGCAGCATGAACCAGATGCTCCTTTAAACCCTTCGCCCTAGAAGATAAGGTGTGGCTCGAAGCCCAAAATCTTAAATGCTTTATTTCCAACCCAAAATTCGCCATCAAATGGGAAGGACCTTTTACCATTACAAAGGTACTGTTCCTGATCACATACCAACTCCACCTTCTGAAGACTTGGAAAATACATCCAGTCTTCCATGCTTCACTTCTCATGCCCTATCACAAAAATGAAACCCATGGGGTTAACTACCCTCAACCTCCCCCAGACCTTATAGAAGGCAAAGAGGAATATGAAATCAAGAAGATCATATAACACTGCAGAACCAAGGCCCACTGTTCCTTTCTGATCCAATGGAAGGGATACTCTACAGAAGAAGATTCCTGGATTCCAGAACAGAATCTGAAAAATGCAGACTCTGCTCTCATCAAGTATAAATCCCTCTTCCCTTCCGTCTTCTCTCCTAGCAATTGACCTTCATGGCCATTGAATTTACTCCCACTGACCAGATTCCCTCCATCACTGTTGGTGAACTTCTTACTTGCCACTACAACATCTCCCCCCTTGCCATCCCATTTCCTCCTAATGAAAACCAAACCCTCTTCCCTGAAGACTTAGAACCTAGAGATGCTGTGTCCGTTGATTCTCCTCCTTCTCCAGTTTGCTGGGAACCTAGTTCCCCACTTGTACTCCATGATCCTAGTCCCATACCTGACACTATACAACAACGTCCTCCTACTCCTCCTATGGAGCCTATCGCAGCTTCTCTACCTGCTGATGAAGCTGCCTTTCTTTCAGTAGATGTTCCAATCACTGCCTATTGCCTCTTGGATGGTCTGCCCACCATCTTTGAGATTCGCGAGCTCACTGAGCTCATCACTGATCCTGGCCTTGCCACAGCCATCAATTGCTACTTAGATGTCTCCTCCCCCCTTTATGTGCTCTACAGTGCCTACCTGGCCAACTTAAACATCATCACTATGGTCCCCCTTCTTCTGACACCAACTGTTCCTACATCGCTCATTTTATACATCATGATGCCAAGGAGACCCAATGCTATCTCCTTATCGCTCTCCATCAGCTTGGTATGCTGACCTTCTTTCAGGACTTGCATCACTACCTTCTCACCCTCGCCAACCAGACCAGACCTATTTCCGAAGAGCTCCATACCGCCCTCGCTGAGGAACACTGCCAAACTCTTTGACACGCCACTCCTACTGTCACCCCCATGGAAGTTGAGAGTCCCATCCATGCTTCTAACTCACCAACCGCTCCTACCCCACAAGCAAGTACCATGCCTCTCTCCACTGAAGAGATCCACATAATGGAGTGCATTGAAGCTGCCTGGACCAGCGCCGATGGACAGCTTCCCCTTCCATCCACACACCCCTGTGCTCATCAGACTTGTTATGAATGCGGTCACCTAGTCCATTTTAAGATTGATTGCCCTTTCCATCAATGTTCCTCATGCCTCAGGTGGGCTCCAGGACATATCCTTAACCGCTGCCCCCTTCACTGCCACACCCTGTCCCCTCCATCTTGTCGCATTCCCCCTCCAAGGCAGATGTCCTCAGGATCTTCCTCTTTCCTCTTTTTCTCTAGATCCTCTGGTTCCTCTGGAACCCCACGCTGCCCTTGCAGCCCTTGCTGTACCTGCCATGTCAAGCATTCCGCCTCCCCGCTCTATGAGCAGAACTATTTAGACCAGGAAGACATCTGGGATGATACCGCTTATGGAAACATCACCAGCTTCCCAGTTGGGGGACCTGTTCTCTATTAAACAATTTTGTCTACATCATGGTCTTGACCTTACTAAGGGGGTAATGTTACAACTACTCATTTCTTTCCTACACTTGCTACAGTCACTCAGTCTACTTGTATTATCAGCACCAGGACTTTGTATCTTCCTCATCCTAGCTCATCCATTGGACTTTGTTTCTATTCTCCACCTCTGGCTTCTTCTCACTCTGTATCAGAGGTGTATTCCCATTCTCTCACACCTTTGTTGATTCTCTCATGATACACAGACACATGCTTCACATGTTCCATACACATGTCTATTGTTCTTCCTTATTGTTCCAATCCTTATTGTCCTGATACAAGGGTATGCACTTCTACCAATTCCATACACATATTCCCACGGTTTTATCCGTCCCATGTCATTCCGCACCTGGCCCATGCGAGCTCCACAAACATATATAAACCTCTAGTTTTCCCTCTACAATTCCCTAGCTTAGACCTCCTTTGAGATTCCTTGAGTACCCCTCTTGTATCTCGTCTACCCTAGGCAATCTATACACCTTCCTCATTTCCTTGAGCTCTCTAAGTCTCTAGCCTTCTTCTGATTGGCTGCTTTTGTTCTTCCTTCATTAAAGAACCCTTGTCAGCCTATGAGCTCTGCTCTAGCTGAACCTTGTCCACTTTGCCTCGCACATAGGGAAGACCCTAGTGTGCTCCTCTTCGTCTGCCATTCAGAATCCCCTAGGCAGAACTGTGTTGTTGCTCTCCAAGTGACTCCTAGTCAGCAAAGGCCCTTATAACTACTCCTCACCCAGGTCATCGTAACAATATCTCCTGTACCTCATTTCTATATTCACCAGGACTTGTGTAGCCTGTGAAGCATCAAGCCTTGTGGTGTACTTGTCATTTTCGATAGGTTTATAACACTGGCAAGAGTGTGCATGCACAATAATGTCCTTCACAAAATGTGCACTTGTGGGACTAATGTTGACTTCTTCTGCATATTGATCTCGTGTAAGATTTCACCCCTATTCGCAGGTCTTACCCGATATTGTCTTGCTACCTTAGCTAAGACCAAGGCAACCCTTAGCTAACTCTTCACTGCCACAGTCTATTTATCGCACATATAGCTGCCCCACGCTCCATGCCAGTACACCGATATACCCCTTTCTCCTCATATTTCCCCTTCTTCTCCTTCGCTTTTTGACAAAATACCACTAACTCTGACAGGAGATTCGGAACTCTGGAGTGCAGGAGCTCCGGAGTAGTAGTGGATATCTGTTATCGCTCCGGAGTTATGGACTACCAACTCCGGAGCATCACATTTCTTCCCTGTATGACATTACCACATCACTTACTGATTTCTCTTGGTTCTCTTTCCCTGACACTTATTGAGGTACAAGTGTGCCTCCACCACATACCATATAAACCCTTTACTTCATGCCCAAACACCTCAGTTGTTTTCACCCGTCTTAGGCAACAGCTGAGGTGAGTTACTATTTACTTACTTACATTTACTTCGAGACTTATGTACCATAGCTCTGGTCCGCTCCGGTCCTACTAGGTAATTCATTAGTTGTTTTTGCCTGTCTTAGACAACAGCTGAGCTCCGGTCCACTCTGGTCCTACTAGTGTGCTCTGCTCCAGAACTCCAACTTTTGACAGGTTATGAGCCCCGCTTGCGCCAAATAGTCAAAACAACTCACCTCACTTGTGCATCCCTCAGCACCTTGCATATCACCTAGCGCACCCCCATTTTTCGGCTCAAACGCCACCATCAGACAAATATTTCTTCTGTCAACTCCACCCTACTTCGTTATCTAGTATGGCATCAGATACCATACGAAATGACGAAATTCTAACTGGACCCGAAACCTTCCCCTTATGGAAAGTTGAGGTCACCTGAAAGCTTCGAAGCAGAAAGGTCTATGGAGTCACCTCTGGCACTGACCTGAAACCAAACCTCAGAAGTACTGGAGTAACTACTTCGGACATCTGTGACTGGGAGGAATGCAACAAAAAAGCTCATGGCATCATACAGGAGCATCTCTCTGACGCCCTGCTACTTAAGACGGAGTCCTGCACCTCCGCAAAAGAACTTTGGGAGAAACTCATTTCACTCCTCGATGCTTCCAGTGTCTCCTCTGCCTTCTACATATTCCAACAACTCTTCAGTATTGTTTGGGATGGCAACTCCGATGTGTCGGAGCATATCACCAAACTCTGGACCTCCGAATCCTGCCTCACTGCCATGAAATTCGTCGTAGATGCAAAGATCATGGCCTTCATCCTCCTAAACTCCCTTCCGAAAACTCTGGAATGGGACTTGTTCAAATCATCCCTAATCAACACCATGGAAGAGAGCAAGTTAACCTTTGACACTGTGGAAACTCGAATCATCGCTGAGGACACATGCCTGTATCCATCCGGACATTCAGAGTCCACCATGAAGGTCTCGGAAACTCAGAAACCCTCCATCCAGCCCTCAAATGCGTCTACCTGGTGCAAACATCATTTGTTGGCCACACACAACTCCGACGACTGCCACTCCTACAAAAACTGGGTCAAGGAGTTAAGGAGTGGAGGATTTAGGAAACCGAACAAAGGCAAGGAGAGGGCTAACGCGGTAAAGGAACTCCGGATTCTCCAGATTCAGCACACATAGTTCATGAGAATGTATCTAAGTTGCTAATCCAACGCATTCACGCCTACTCCTTGTCTGAGCAAAGTGACAGTGGGAGAAATGCCCTAATTATTGACTCTGGAGTGACATTGCACATCGTTCCAAACCGATCCTGGTTCTGCACATACCGACCACTTAACCCTCCACATCCGGTCACCCTTGGAGATAACTCCAAAGCACATGCTATCAGAATTGGAACAGTGCCACTCCTGTCACAAGTATCCCAAAACACCTTTGAGGTAATACTATTGGATGTCCTCCTGATCCCGGAGTTTTGGATATCACTCATCTCCATAAATCGCCTTGCATCCGCCGGTCTCTCTACTGTCTTCCCTGCAAAGTCAGACATGTGCTATGTCTGCAAAGACCACAACACCATTCTAATTGCAGACCACAAATGTGGCCTTTATCATGCAAGAGTCACTCCAAACAACCAAAAGGAGGCAGCTCATGCCACCATTGACATAAATCTCCTCCACCAATGGATGGGACACATGTCCATTGACCGGATCTGGAACATGGTCAACTCCGGCCAACTCTGAGGCATCGACACACTCTCTGGAACACCTACATTCTGCAAAGCATGCACTCTCAGAAAAATGAAAAAATTACCTTTCGAGACACATGATGGACCTCGGAGCACTCACCCCCTGGAGATAGTACACACCGATGTTGGAGGCCCGATAACTCCCCGATCATGTGAAGGCCACAGATTTTGATTGGTGATCATTGACGACTTTAGCCGTTTCCCTTGGATCTACTTCATGAAACACAAAAATGAAGCCCTACAGATCTACAACCAATGGAAAACTAATGTCCAAGCCCTCCTCTGGACAGAGGTAGGACAGGAGGACTTCTCCGAACTCTACACAAAGTTCATCTGGAGCAACGGAGGAACAGAATACACCAACAAAGCCTTCCAAACTCAACTCCAGACCAATGGCATGCTCCTTGAAACCTCTGCTCCATACACTCCAGAGCAAAATGGCTTAGTGGAGCGAATGAACCAAACATTGGCCACATTGGCAAACACCATGCTAGAGGAATCCAATCTCCCCAAGTCTTTCTGGGCCAATGCCATGTCCACTGCTGCTTATGTCACTGCATGGAGTCCAACCTCTGGACTGCATGGAAAAGTCCCCTATCAAGTCTTCTTCAATTGTCAGGTTGACCCGACTCTGTTCCACCCCTTCGGATGTCCAGCCTATGCC
Source organism: Boletus bicolor (assembly GCA_003316205.1). Taxonomy (NCBI): domain Eukaryota; kingdom Fungi; phylum Basidiomycota; class Agaricomycetes; order Boletales; family Boletaceae; genus Boletus; species Boletus bicolor. The sequence continues at coordinate 14,249 of QFEM01000218.1, forward strand.
TACACACCAAAGGAGCAGCGAGGGGGAAAATTCCGACCACACGGAAGGAAGTGCATCATGATAGGGTACACTTATGGGCAACAAGCATACAAACTCCTCGATATCGGACATCAGACCATCATCTCCAGCCGCCATGTTATCTTCAATGAGTCTGGAAAAATCTCCAGTGCGGAATCCGCTCCATGGAATGCCACCACTGTTGAGGAACAGTGGGAGGGCCTAATTCCGGAGCACCTCTGCCTTCTGGAACATGACCACGACGATGACGACCGTCCACATCCACCCAATCCTGGACCAGTGGGAGATATTCCCATGCCTGCAGAAAACATCCCAAACCACCCTGCTAGCCCAGGCATTGAAGAACTTGCTGAACATCTGGACCAACTCCGATTACATGAGGCTCCTACTCCTGCTCCTGCTCCACCTCCTGCTCCACCTCCTGCTCCTGACCCTGCTTCTGCTCCTGCTCCACCTCCTGCTCCTGCTCCTGCTCCACCTCCTGCTCCTGATCCTGCTCCACCTCCTGCTCCTGCTCCTGCTCCTGCTCCTGCACCACCAGCCATAAGATGAAGCCATAGAAAACAGCAAGCAGCAAATAAAAACAGGGAGTATGAGCATACCCTAGAAGAAGAAGCTGCAAGACGAGAACACCAGAGAGAGGACACACATGCACACGCTTTGGAGAAAACTCCGGAACCTCCGAAAAGTGATTCAGAACTTCCAAGAGCATTTACAGCATCAATCAAGGATTTTCTCTTTGCTGGATCTGCAGAGTCACCTTCTAAAGAATCACTTCCAAGAAACCTCAAAAATGCCTATTCCGGAGCAGACAAGGAACTGTGGAAGTCCACCATAGAAGAAGAACTCCAAAGCCTTAACTCAAACCATGTTTATGAGACCGTACTCATTCCGGAGGGAATAACTCCGATTACCTCAAAACCGGTTTTCCAAATCAAACGGGATGAAAAAGGGAATGTGGAAAGATACAAGGTCCGCATAGTCGCACACGGCTTCACACAAAAAGAAGGGGTTGACTACCAGGAGGTTTTTGCTCCGATAGCTAACCTTGACTCCATCCGGACATTGATCGCCCTAGCTGCCAAGTATGATCTAGAGTTAGACCAGATGGACGTGTCCACAGCTTACCTCAATGGAGAACTGGAGGAAGACCTATACATGTTACCTCCGGAAGGCATACCCATCCAACCTGGGTATTGTTGGAAACTCTGCCACTCTTTATACGGACTTAAACAAGCAGGTTGGACTTGGAACAAAACCTTAGACCAGAAACTCGAAGAACTCAGATTCACCCGCTTGGACACCGAAACATGCCTATATGTGTTCCGAAAAGATGGTCAAATTTGTTTCCTTGTTGTCTATGTTGATGACCTACTCTTAGCGGCCACCACCCGAAAATTCATAGACTCCATTAAAGCAA
>QFEM01000220.1:0-32636 GCA_003316205.1 Boletus bicolor
GGAACACTTCAGCTTCCGTCTTCAACTCGAACGAGAATTGTTTCAACAGCAAGAAAACAACGCGTGTGCATCGAAGCGTGAGAGGAAACACTGCTCTATCTGACAACGACTTTAGCAGCATTGGGCAGAGGTGATGTCTGAGGAGCATCAAAAGTTGTTCGTGCTGACAGTATGGTCAAGGATGAACGTCAAGCAAAGAAGTAGGGGCATATATACCTTTCGGAATAGTTCGTGATAGTTCGTCAGGACGCTCTCGATGAGCTCGAGTGCGAATGTCTCGTGTACATACTTGGCCACTGCGGGCCTCAGCAGCCTCTTTGTCTCGCTGTTCCTGGGCATAGTAGAGATAAGTCTCAAGTTGGGTGCCAATCCACCGGTGAGAACAAAGTGCTCGGGTGCGAGGACGTCTTGGTTCTCCTGAAGGTGTACGAGAGGGTCGTGAGCTTCGACAGCGGCAAGTTGGGTCATGGCGACACGAGGGGAAGGAGGGACAAGGTGGGGATCGGTTGCTTTTAAAGGTTAGTGTACACCGGACGGTGCCTGTGTGCTGGCTGGACCCACCGCACCAACCGCACGTTGATTAGTGTGTCGGCGCGGCCACACAAGCAACGCCTGGCCGCGGGCGGGGGGAGATCTGCCACGCGCATCATGATTAGCTGGAGAGGTACTGGAGCCCGAGATTACTGCGCAGCACACGACACGGCGCGGGGTACCTCTAGACAGCTATCGCACTCGAGGATAGAATAGAAGATGACTTTACACTGATTGTGAGGGCAAGTTTTGGCGTAATTCAGGTGATTTAATGTGAGGATAGAGCCGTTGCCAAAAGGCTAGACGGGGATTAGGATCAATAATTGTCATTCTGATGCAAGCAGGGCCGGTGGATAAGAGCCTGCCAGGCCTCAATTTTATCTTTCTTTAAACCCCGATTCCGGAAGATGACGAGTACTCGCCGAACGAAGCAGAAACCTGGAACCCTAAGGCGTCATCGTCGTCGTCGTCGTCGGTCGAGGGTGATGTGAGGGTGAGTCTGTCGAAAATAATAATAAGCGAGGCGCGACTTACCATAAAATTACCGTATTTGGTAATATACCCACCGCGCGGTACCCGTACTCGGGACCCATAGTTCCCACGCACAGTTCAGGACCTCGATCAAGAAAGCTGTGTAACGACGGAAGTGTAACCAGCCAATGAGCTATTCCTCGTTGCGGCTATGAAACACATATGTACACTGGATCTCTTTCCTATCCGCTTCTCAGGCTAACCCATGATACCCTTTAGATCGCTCTCTGGACAGACTCAAGTCTATTTCGTTCTGTTCACTAGCTTCGCTCTTGCTGCACTTCAAAATGTGACTGTCGATGATGCCGTGTTGACTGGCCCCGTGGTACCCCAATTTTTGCCCTCCACGGCAGCTTGGGATATAGTTATAGGTAATAGTTGTACACTGTGCGTCATTAAGGCAGATCCCTCGCTGGCGTATAACGGCACATGGCACGATGCCATCTTTAGTCCCGTGAACGATGCTTCACCAACAATTAAGTTCAATTTCACAGGTACGTTCCCCAATAACTCGAAGTCCAGTTGTTCTGATGTGTATTGGGCGCGGCAGGAAATGCTCTGTACATATTCTTCATCATCTCAAACAATGCTGTTGGTGCATTGACAGATGTCCAATTCGTGCTGGACAACGAGCTCGCCCCGATGACATACTTACATATCCCATCAGCAACTCCCGGTTACCAGTACAATGTACCTGTTTATGCCAACGATTCATTGGTTTCCGGCGAGCACACTATGACAATACAGCCCGCCAATTCAGGGATCAACGTGTTGATTGCGTTTGACTATTTGATTTACAGGTATGTCCTCTGTGTAGTCCTACACCAGGCCATTCTCATGGGTGTTCCGTTAGCACGGATCCGTCGAGCCCTGTCTCACCCTCTACCCCAACAACGTCCACTTCACCATCCAGTTCAGCAACCTCATCCGGAGCTCAAACTCAAGGGACATCTTCAAGACAAAACATTGGCGCTGTTGTTGGTGGTATAGTAGGCGGGGTTGCTGCCGTTCTACTTGTGACTACCTCTCTATTATGTTATCGGAGATATAAGAAATCCAGTGGTGGTCGGCGCCAAGCAGGAGGAAGGGCTGTGGCGGAACCATCTATTCCATCTTGCGAAATGGCTCCGACATCTTTTGTAGGCGCAACACCATCAACCCATCTGATAGGATCCCGTTTCAAGGTGGGCATGCCAACTTGCTGTTCCATTCGAGAGTTAAACCATGTGTGTTAGCCCGTGTCAAGAATAGGTCCATCCACTCTGACTCTGCAGCCATTGATCCCGCGTACCTCCACCACCGCGTCCTCCTCATCTGGTCCTACATCCAGTGATAATACTGGTCTTCAGGAGCAGGTTGAACAGCTAAGAGGCGAAGTATCTCGTCTCCGCAATCTACACAATGTGGACCGGGGTACCATTGCACCGCGATCGGAGCCCCCTGAATACTCATAAGACCAAGGATAGACAGATCAATTACTTTACGGATTCTACACAACATTCCTCGCCGAAAGTACGTACCTGTACTGTTGTTCATTACACGGATTCAAGTCTAAATGACAGCAGTTTGTAGCATATTATCGTACATCGAAACCCTCCCTTATCGATATGCCAGTAGTAACGTGTATTTATGTACAGGGACGAATCATCTCTGGTTGTTCAATATTTCAATCGATGAATGCTTATGATTGCCATAATTAGACGGTAACGCCAACGTGGGGTCTCTAAGCATTACCAAAAATGGCCTGAGTTTCATCATATTGTCATATGCAGGGGGCATCACCAAACTCCTCAACATCATCTTCAATTTCTTGGACAGGGATACCAACGTTGCAAACGCCTGCGTCTGCAAATGATGGTCCGAGATAGCCCTCGACGTCGTTTGGAAAGAGGTCGACGACATCCTTCACCTCTTCCGCCTACTGAAACTGATATCTCCCCAAGAGGACATACTCGAGTTCGTGAGCAGTCTTCGTTTGTTGTTGCTCTGACTCCCACAAATTCATCTTATCCTCCACGGTGCTTCGACCCCAGCGACTGGTCCAGATTCGAAAAGTATGCCTCCCGCGCTCGTTCTTTCAAGTCCGGCAGGCCGAGTGTGATCTCGATGTCTACTCCTCAGGCTTGCTGGACGACGTCGCGAGAACGCGAACGTCCTTGGATATCTTGCCCAACATCCACACCCCGGAATGGATACATGGAACGCTGCAAATTATTCATCCTCTCTCGGTCAAGGCACCTTCCCAATTGCCTCCCCGCTTAGATTTTTGTACCAATCTGTGTGCACGCGCACCTCACCTGCGCACGCTCTCCCTTTGTGTCGTGTTTCCCGGAATACCTATCGACTCTGAGCTTTTATTCTCCTACAAAACTTGCCAGAGCTCAACAAGATCGTGCTACCAGAATTTCACTACGCATCCGCAGTCGTCGAGGAACTCTTTCGAGCCAAGAACATCGTTTAGTCAAGACCTCAAGCTCGGATTCGGTAACCCATCCAACGTGGCATCCTTTGCCCCCGTCCTCAAGGAAGGCGCATTCCTCTACGCTAGCTTAACCTGTCCGCCAGAATTGACAACCTCGACCATTTCTTCCGCTTGAGCTTCGTGCCCATCCATATCGCAACCTTGTATGTCAACTCATACACAGACGATACGCCAACGGAAATGCACACCTTCCTCACCACGCCGTCCCAGCGATGTCGGCTTCTATCAAAGCTGAATCTTCGGCTTTACTACAAATTCTTCTCCTCCAATCTCCCCGCAGACCAGCAGCTTTCTTATGACACCCTCAAACCCATCACCTTTCCAAATCTATCCTCCTTTGATCAACTCGTGCACGAATATTCACTCAAGATCACGCTGGACGAGCTCGAGGACCTGGCCAGTAAATTGCCCAGCTTGGAATGCCTCGTGTTGAACGTAGAACCGCTCTTCCTCGACGAGAACGCGCTCACGCTCGATCTCCGCGCACTCCTCCCCTTTGCGAGACACTGCCCCCGTAGGTTGTGATCTTGCTTCCTATTTAAACTGTCGTAGTGTTGGCACAATGAACGGTTTCACTCCTTGACTTGGGCCCCAGTGGGGAGGGTATATAAGAGTAGTGGCCAACAGGTTTAGTGGGACGACGATCCCTTAGTGGGATTAGGGTTGTTCATCTGAGAGAGCATCAATTTACGTTGTTGTTTTCAATGGATTTAGCAGTCCTTCCCATCAGCCAAATGACTCTAAGCGACTCCAAAAAAAGTGTATGTACCTGGACTTTCTAAATAGGGCACCATAATGGCTCGCTTAAACTGTAGATGTTGGTACTCCTATTGAGTGGAGTTTGCCGAGCGCGTGGCTGGGGTCAGTGATTGATATTACTCTTTTGAGGATTCGAACGATCCAAGAAAAGACATGAAACGCGGCTTGATCGCGGGAGGCACGCAAGGGGGCAAAGCTACAACAAGAATCACATTAAGAGAGGGTGAAGATGGGATATCACAGACGAATATAACATGAGTTGAAACTTGAATACGCCGTGATGAGACGCCGCGCGGGGCGCAAAAGGTGTATGATGGGCTTGGGATCGATCGATGATAGACCGTGGGCACGTAGTTAAACACTTCGGTATTTCTAATACTGCGCATGCTCAATGAGGATGTTTCTACGTCACCTGTCGAGGAGTGGAGCTAGCGTGAGCATAGTACGGAAAGGAGGGTACAAGTTATTTATGCGTATCGGACGCGCTGCAATTACGCGTGAGGTTCGTTGGAGTAGCTCAACCGATTCCATTCAGCGGCAGCGCCAAAACCGACGGGTCACCAACACGGATGCTAGTTGGCGATGGGGCGTACGTACTTTGCGCACCACCCGTTGGACAAGCGAGAGTTGCTTACCAAAGAAGGAAGGTGGCGCCGCCAAATGAGATGACGTCAGGGGTATACTCGCTGTTGTGAAACGGATTTGGGGTACACACAAACGGGTAGGCTCGAGCGCGCCGTGTGCTGGTCATAAGCCGTTGCAGGTTCTCACCCACACTGACTCAAATAATGTCCCTCTGATCTCCTGCAGCTCAGCGGACGACGCACTGAGAAAGAATCGAGAACTAACCTCTCCTTCCTACTCTCGTTCCGGCAGTTACCCGAGCCCTTTCCGATTGATACCCCCAGCCCCGAAGCCAGGTACCTCCCGCCTTTGTTTCCTTTCACCGTACCTCCAAGGACCTCCTCACCGCCCATTGCAAATCTTTTTATTGTTTCTCGACTCCCGATCCCAGCCACCCTCAGTCATAGACTTGTCCACCGTCACGTATCGCAGGAGGCCCGATTCTTTTCCGAAAATCCCTCAGGAAATTTTATCCCTCGGCTTGGCCGTCCCGACCATTTGAAATCGGGCAAAGTTGACGAATGTATGTCTTGCCTTCCCACTCGAGTGCTCTCGTCGTTCACTCACTTGTCACGCGATGCATACCCCCAACCACTGATCACCTGTAGTGCTTCGCTAGCACCATGACATCTTCATCGGGAACATCTCAACATTCCGACGGATCCCGTCCCGCAGGTAGCACCGTAACCGGTGGCGGCACAAGAACACTGCGTCATCTTCAGCGGTCTGGCAATGATAACGTCCCGGCTGACGGTCGCCCAGAAACCTCGGCTCGACAAAGGACTCATGAACTTGACGAGAAGGGGCTTGACGTATGTTCTTGTCTCTCATCATTCTATTTCAGCGAAGCTGAGAATGATTCGTAGCCCGGTGCGTTCGAGACGCTGAGGAATGCTCTGGAGAAGCACCAGTCGGAGGAGCATCTTCAGACTGAGCCGGGGCCGCGACAGGAGATAGCAAGTGCTCTCCCTCCAATACCGTCCCAAGCCGTCATCCCTCTCCGCACAACCACCTCCGTTCCGGCGTCCCATCATAACCCCTTCACGAGTCCACCTGTTTTGTTATCAGGCCATCATCCTACCCACATCAATAGCGATAATCCATACCCCACCACGAGCACACCTCGAATACAAGTATCAGAGTCACGAGGCACGCGTGGTTCGTCCACACAAGATAACTCACCAACCATAGATGATGCCAGTCCCCATCTTTCCGCTGCCACACTTGTTGCGCAACGCACGCATGATGTTCCCGGAGAAGTATGGATAGACCCACTGGAACGAGAAGGATTACCCATGCACGCACCAATACCTAGTGCTAGAGACCGACTAGAAGCTAGCAACGCTCTCCGAAGGAGATCGACATGGGCACGAGGAAGTAGAGACGGTGTCGCATGCTTTGGAGAGAAGCACATTGAACGAATGGCGGAACACCAAGCCGCGGGAGTAGTCAGAGCGCACACAAGGCGAGGTTGGAGCTGGCTCCATCGCTCGCCCAATAGTAAGAAGGCTGTTCAATCAAAAGGTATGCACAACGGAGAAGAAAGAAAGGTGGATCAGGGACATAGAGGAGCCGACGAGAAGGGAAAGGCGACAAAGCATACACGTCGTCGTCGCCGCCATACCCACTCCGATATAGAAAACGATACCAATTTCGCCGATGGAGAGTTTCCTCGTCCAGGCCGAATGCGCAAAGAAGTCCCTGGCGGTTGGTTGGCGCCCGTCATGCACCCCCCTCACGGTAGACAAAAACATCCCGAGGACCGCCATGGCGATCATCCCCAAGGTCCGAAGCTTGGTAACGGTGTGCTTAGTGCGTTATTGGCGCTTTACGGACACGACCACGAGCATGACGATGAGGGAAGCGGGAGTGGGGCTAGTACCCCAGGTGGACGGAGTCGCACTAGTTCCGACGCGGAAAGCGAAGAAGGCATCCTTCCAAAACCCCATCGCCCGTGGTTACCCGATCAGGACGACAATCATGACCACTCCACCTCGAAAGGACAGAAAGACGTAAAAGACAAGGGCAAATTCAGCCTCGGTCGCTCCCTGAAGGAAGGTTCTGCTTCATCTATCCTTGCCCACCTCCGATCTCCGTCGCTACCTGCAGCCTCCACGACTGCCGCCCTAATTGCTGGAGCAGGTACGCTCACGGGAGCAGCTGCACCGCAGCAGGCGACGCTCGCGCCAAACTTGAAGAGGCCGGGTTATAACCTCGTGAGATATTCTGTGGAGGAAGTTCCGAAAATTGTTCCGAGAACCCGCAATGTAATTTCTCGTGGCCTCCGACGTATGCGCCGCACAGATTCTGACAGCACGGCCACCGATCGTCGTGTGGGGGAGGAAAAGGAAAGCGAGGCAGAATCGCCAGATACGCCAGGTGGTACGATTGTGGCGTCTCCGACTACGGGCACGCAGCAGGGTCATGCATACGCGGTTTCTACCCCTGGAGGACGCAAGGGATGGACTGGCAGGTTAAAGGATCTTCCGTTAACTATGCATTTATCTCCGAGTCACGTCAGACCGTTATCGCCACCTCTTCCGGAAAGGGGCTTGCATACGCCAGGCGAGAGTGGCAATGCAACACCCAAGACTGTGAGCGCAGGAGCTACGCCCGTGGACGAGTTTGGAGAGAAGGAGTACTTCGATCTTAAACACATAGTGAGAGAGACCCAGCGGATTGAAGAGCGAGGGAGGGAGAAGTGGAAGGAGAGGGAGAAGCAGAGAGAAAAGGTGATACGACGCAAAAGAAGAAAGGCAGAAGTTTATGTGCGTCGTCTGTTTTCATTCTTTTCATCCGTCGACCGAAGTCGCGCTAGATTACGAGGCACGTGGCCGAGATTCTTCAGAGACAGGAATTCATCTTGAAGCTTGCCCGTGCCATGATGATGTTCGGTGGCCCTTCGCACCGCCTAGCAGCACAGATACAAAGCACTGGACGGGTGTTAGATCTCGAACTCAGCTGCATGTACTTGCCGGACGTGATGCTTATCTCATTCGAGGACAGTGCGACGGGAACGAGCAATGTCAAATTCATTCGACAAAGCAGCGCCTTGGATCTAGAGAAGCTTGGGGATGCGCATTCATTGTATTGGAACGTAAGTAAAATAGACATTCTTGATAGCATATATGCGACCGACCTTGGCTTCTAGGTCATTCATGACACTGTGTCAGTTTCTGCAGCATCGGCTTCGCTGGATCTTCTGATGCGCAAGAAGCCCCTGTATAACTTTGTCGAGCTGACCATTATTGGGGGATTGTGCTCCGCCTCCATCTGCTCCGTCTCATTTTCAGGCTCTTTCATCGACTCCCTCGCATCCGCACCTCTCGGCGCACTCCTCGTTGCGATTCAGTTGATCGGCGTGCGCAACGAATTATACGCGAACGTGTTTGAAATTACCATTGCAACGCTCTTGAGCTTCTTGAGTGCCGCGTTGGCATCGACCAAACATTTCTGTTATTCGGCTGTTGCCAGCAGTTCGGTGGTATTGATCCTGCCAGTAAGTAACCGCGATCGAGCCTCTCCGTCGCAAATACTAATGATAGCGTACATGAAGGGCTTTATTGTGCTCAGCGGGTCTCTTGAGCTTTCGTCGCGCTCTTTGGTTGCTGGTGCTGTCCGATTATGCTTCGCCCTAATGTACTCACTGTTCCTGGGCTTTGGGCTCGCGATCGGCGCCCAGCTGTACCAGAGGATACTCGGGCAGACGATTGTTGGCCCAACAGATTACACATGCGTGTACTCTCATGACCCTGCGGGACCATGGTGGCAGCAAACACCGACCCTATGGTGGGCGTTCTTGACAGTACCGATGTATTCGCTGTTCCTGAGCATGAGACTAATGGCACCATGGTGGAAGAAAGAAATGGTAAGTACTTGCAGTGATATAATTGGAGGAAAATCGTGCTTTGCCGCATATATCGACGTAACTTGCGTGCATAGATCCTGCTTATCGCAATCGCGTCAATTGGTTGGGTGACGAACCATTTCGTGGGTACCAAATTCCCCAACCAGAGCGATATCAGTGCAGCAGTTGGGTAGGTTCCGTTCATCTCACGATGGTGCGTATCGTATGCTCATGGGACCTTTGGTGGGTTCAGTGCGTTCGCGGTCGGATTTGTGTCCAACATGTACGGGCGCTTTTTCAATGGGAACGCTTTTGTTGTCATGGTAAGTTCTGCGGATTGAAGAGTCAAGGCAACTTCCGAATAAATTTTCTGTTAAATCAGATCACTGGTATTCTTTTCCAAGTGCCTTCTGGCCTTGGAAACGGGGGTCTCCTGAACTTTGTGTCAGACCAGACATCTGGATCGTCGGGAACGTACCTGAGCGGATTCCAGACAGCCCTGCAGCTGATCTCTGTTGCGATTGGACTTACGGTCGGACTTGGGATTTCTCTGGTTGTCGTACACCCTGTTTTGAGCCGCCGACGTGCGGGTGGCTTGTTCAGCTTGTGAGGTGGAGAAGAACAAGGTTTGCTTGCACCCCTCGACTGTGCCTTGACAGCCCGGATCAACCCGTTCCGTATATGGTCACATCTCGGTCCAGGAATTTCGGATGTGACCTCGGTTTTGTAGCCTTTCATGTAAAGCGATTTAATTCGTTTTGTTCGTCCTCTTAACTCTACCGTTCCTTTTTATGATTGCAACCGTTCCAGGTGCTTTCTGAGATACAATTTGCCAATTTATCTTGGCCCCCTCTTGGCTTATCTGCCTTTCACATATGATACGCTCCTTCTCGATCATGGCAAGTCACCTTTCCTACGTACACGCAGGTACACAGTACACTGCGATCATCTTGCGTTCTTGGACGTTTACTAGTAGGCAAGCACCGTACCCGGTTTGGCGTTTTACAGTCGCTTCCGCCGCCCAACTAGTAGCGACTGTCTGCACTTCAGCGCTCGAGCGGTGTCATAGAGAACATCAAACATAGAAAGCTTGGCCTATCTGATAGCTTAATGGTTCATCAGTAATTTGTTCATGGCCTTATCTGGCCTTATCCGTGATTATTCAGCACTTTTTACTAATTTGTCCCCTTTCGGCACTTTTTCTTGATGTGCCAAGGGGTAATCAAGGGTGCCAATTGCGGATAAGGCCAGATAAGGCAGTTAAGGCCATGAACAAATTACTGATGCTTATCATCGAGGGAACCGAAGCAACTTGTGTATTACGCCTGCGCGAGGTTCAAGATGGGATTCCTGCATCATCGCTGCTAAAGAGGGTCTAAATCTTGGAAATATTGTGGAGGGTAAAAAAGATGCTCGAGGCTACAGGGGTTGAACTTCTAGATCGGACCCAGTAATTGTGTTTTGAGAAATGAGTGGGGGCAAGTGTTCGAGGTTCGAAGAGTTTGAACTGAGTAACAGTACGTGAGTTGGGATTGGCGGCAGAAACCTTTTGTACCTGTGATCTCGATCAACGCTCGAGACGTATGTAACGCAATAATCGTTACATGGAACACCACTAGATTGAGAGGACGAGAGGCGCCGCGTTTTTATGTGAAAAAATAGATTCTTCAAGTGGAAATGCGAAATAACTCGCATAATTGCCTCTCACGTCCCCAAGGGCTGGTGCGCTCCCGACGGATGATTGGGTTAAGAAAATTTGGCCGAGGTAAAAACCCCAGTTTCTTCATCAACATCAATTTTATCACATTGCGGCCCTTTTGTTATCAGATACTTATCAGAAAGTTCCGGTAGACTTTTTGAATGTGCATCTCCGACTAAAATGACTTTGCAACTACCCATGGCCCATCAAAAAAGGGGGGGGCGAAGTCTTAGTGAACGAACGGTGTTCCGCGAAATAAGACGATGGGCCTGAGGCATGAGACAGCGGCAATTGTGTGACGAGAGAAGCACTCCCCACTTTGGAAACGATACAAACGTCTGAAATGGTCATGAAACAAGTTGCGTCTTCCGATCCGACCATGTGCATGATTCACGGCACAGATGCCGCAGAGGCCCTTCCTATCATCGTGAACCAGCACTCACTTTGCAGAATTGCGGCGGCGGGAAAACAAAAAGGAGTAGCGATCTTTCAAATTTCCTATGCTGTACGCCTGCAAAATGATCGGGGGAGGTACTGTATCACAACGCGGTTACCAGTATTCGAGACTGGCCTAGACGTTGGAAAAAACGGAATCCAGACTGCTATAGAGCAATCTGGAAGTGGGCCTGGAGTGCTCTGGAGTGCTTCAGATACGGTTTTGTCCAACGCTTAAGCTGGTCTTCAATCTTGCTAACCGCGTTGTGTATTCATGTTACTTACCTCATGTCACACACACCCGACTCTATTGTCGACTCTCCTAACACATACCAGGTATACCCCACACCCCCTGATAGACCATAGGTTTTCAGTCTCCCGTCGCCCCCTCGCACAGACCCCATACTCCCTAGTAACCCATACCCCAAGGGTTTTACCAGAAGGTATACGTTAGGAGGGAGTTGAATGTAACAGGGTGTCCCCTAGATCATGGACGTGTCACTGTGTCCCTGAAGGCGGCCACTGGGAACACCGTAATGAAGGGTCGAGCAGACTCAGAAGTAACCTCATCTGACTACCGATGCTTCCTCCTCGTTTTCTATGGAACCGCAGGATCATGAAGGGCCTGGTCACGGTGGGCTGCTAACTTTACCAGTCAGTGTGAGTCCCGATTGCACCGTGGCGCGCCAACGGGTAATATGGAGGAACAAGAAACGCCAAGCACGATGTGATTTCGAGTTTCTCCGACGTGTCGCTGGATATTTATTGACATCTTCCCTGGTGCGATCGTGATTCCCGAGGGCCACGAACTCTGTCATGTCACTTCATTGTGGCAGGACGTGGAACCCCCAAGCACATACTAAGCCAAAATTGGATGACATGTAAGTAAGTTATGTCAATCATCTCGACCTTCTGGAGCTGGGACCAATCACATTGGTCTGCTAAATAAAATATGATGCATTCTCACACAAAAGGCTCAGAAGTCGTAGACTTGCAGGTTCGATTCCGAGAATTACGAGAAGAGTCGGCTGTACCAGGTTGGCTCTTGGCATTGTTTTTCCGGGCCAACAGTCGCCACGCTAAATACACATCTCACCCATGACGGTCAATGCTTATCTTTCGATCTCTGATCCCTTCGTAGATTCCATTCCCCCTCCTATGATCAGCTTCACCCGCCCGGGTGAGATCGACGTTCGGACCACCTGTCTTTTGTGCATCGAGAGATCTCATAAAGGATGTCAGTGGAGTATCCCAGCGCAAACGTTGACCAGTGCCTCTTGGGTGACTATCCTCCTTTTCTTCTCGAAGAGCCTGGCTTGATTCGTATACCTCATGGTAGTGTTCGTCACCGTCTTGCATTCCATTGCTGCTGTTACGAGTATGTATTTGAACAAGTATCTTTGGCAGGTGCTGCATGAATGGCTCTATTGTTATTGATCTAGCCTGCTTGCGACTGTGGGTCCGAGCACGTCTGCGTCGACTCTGGTGGGAAGATGCATGGGCTGGCTTGGCGCTATGCCTCGACGTTATCTGCGCTGTGTCAACTTGGACACTAACCTTGCCACACCGTGCGTTTCATTCCAATCTTTTCCTCTCCACTATAATAGAATATCTTTTTTCCCACCTCGTGTAGGTGACCATCCTTGGTATATGTCGAGGGAATCTCATATCATCTCGGTGTGGTTAACATCGCTTTCATGTACGTGTTTGATATGGTGAGTTCTATCCGCCCCATCCCCATTTATGCGATTTCTCATGTTCATTGTTTAGGGCGGCCCGGATGAGCGTCATGTTTTCCCTAATAAAGATCGTGTCCCCTTCTGTTCGGATGCGAAGTATAACGGGTGGCTTTACTGTCCTCTTCTTTTTCTTGTGGGCGCTATGCATCTCCTCCAAGGCCTACACTTGCGGTTCGAACAGGTCATGGTATAACCTTCCACATATCCAATGTCCGATTGGGCTCTCAATAGCCGCGATTGAATTCACGAGTAATCCCCCTTTTTCCTGATGAATTGTCCAGGACTGACGAAACCTTGGGACAGCCGATGTTGCTTCTGCTGTCATATTGGTTGCATTGCCTACTTGGATACTGTGGCGGATGAGACTACGTAGGAACGAGCGCATCCTCATGTTCTCCGTATTCACAATGAGCTTGCTCAGCGTTGTGGTGAGCATAGTTCATGTTGCATTCTTGATCCCAACTGCGGGATTTATGGCCGGCATGACTGCTGACATTGAGGTGCGCTGTTTACAACGACTGCTCCATGCTTTGATTGAAACGCGTTTCATGTAAACAGGGTGCCCTGGATCTTACGATCTGCAATCTCCTCGTCTTGGTGACCGGCCTCTACCGTTTCTTTCGGGATGGAGAGGATATTGAGAACATTGATAATAGTCCTAGCTCAACAGCGAAACCCCCAGAGTCTCCGTCTTTGCGGACGGCCATGGATACTCTTACTACTGTTGATCTCGAGCGTTTCGAAACCATGTCAATTCACAGCACACAATCAACGCAAATATCCCAACCGGAGATGATTCCGATGCATAACATTTCTTCACGGTCGTGTTTCGATATCTCGGTTGAGCACGCCTAGCGTCGGGGTGTTCACTTAGACGTTCGAGAAGGGTGTCTTCCCCTTTAACACTTTAGAATTGATTTTTTAATCATGCGCACACATTTTGTCTTTGCCTATAAACAATCTGCACAGTCCGTGTATTATCCCACTCTCACTGTTGTCGCACAACACTATTGCATTTCTTACTAGCTTTAAGCCTTTGTTTCCCATACTCCGTTATTCGCGTAGAAGATATTTGTTCATGTTTACTGGCTGAATGTTGACTGCAACTTCTATCCACGGCGTAGATCCGGGTTGATACTTACGATGATCGGATATGCCGCAACTTGCTCAACCGTTTCTTCCCGTGGCGTTCTCCGGTGGCCTCCTGGTAGTGTATGGTGAGCGTTCACGTCATGTCTGCCTCAGTGATTGCTCGGGAAAAGTTTTTGGTTTGTCGGGTGTTATTTTCGATGTACATCACTCACGCACAACAACCCTCAGGACCCAGGTACTCCAGATGGTCCACATTGTAGGCATGACCGGTTGATGTTCCATGACATTGATGTTGGACTGCGGATGTCTGGGGCTGACCCGGTCCGTGGGAACAATTTCAATTTAATGGCAGACGTGTTTGGACCGCACAAGTGGGCTCTTGAGTCCATGGCTTTGGTCAGGTACCTGTCAGAAGCTTGAAACGCCGGGACTCGCAACCATCGCCAGCGACTCTTTCAATCCGTCCAAGCGAAGCACGATGGTGGTTGCCACTGGCAACCTCATATCACGCGAGAATCCGTGTTTCGTTGGAGGACAAGACTAGATATCCTGCGCGATTGTGGAAGGTTTTCCAGAGTGGCACTCGAATCATGCAACTATCAGATTCTCTTCGGTGAAAATATTCGACGACAGTATAGCATGCAAGTCGACGTGATATGTCAAGTCACGTGAACTGACATCAGTTATATGGGCGCTGAAGTGATACACATCACCAGGTGGAGCGTTACGTCTTCTTATTACAGATTCCGGCCACAGCAGTCGCCACGACATCGCATTGGCAGGCTGCGGAGCCGGCAACCACCAGAATTAGCCACACTATATACGAGTCAGCGCCCCACCGTCCACCTTCTTTCGTCCCGTTATCCTCTGGCCGTCGTTGTTATGGCCATACCTATTCGCTATGTCTTGATAGTTGTTTTCCTTCTCGTGAGTACCATCAAGTTCAGCGGGTCTAATAAAACCTCAATGTATCATCCTACTTTGAATCAGGCAATGCTATTGGTCACATTCAGAATCGGCAATCTTCCAACATTTGGGACGCTGGCCGCTTTCAAATCTTCAGCAACTCTAACTTATGATTCCCCGTCGCTTCCCGATTTCACCCCACACACTGCCGTTAACGCAACCGAAAGAGCAAACGCCACACTTGTTATCCTTTGTCGAAACTCCGATCTTGACGGGGTTATCCAAAGCGTCCAAAGCGTTGAAGATCGGTTCAACCGCGTATATAGATATCCATACGTTTTCCTGAACGAGGAGCCTTTCGATGATCAGTTCAAAAGGTATGCTCCTTAGCCGAATTGAACGGACAAGATTTTGAGCTATCGCAAACGAGGCGCATATCGGTATTATCGTCTGCCCAAATGGAGTTTGGGATCATACCACATGATCATTGGTATCCACCATCATGGATTGATGAGCAAAAGGCTGCAGATGCTAGGAAAGAGATGGAAGCGGCTAATATTATCTATGGAGGTACGTCACAGAACTTCAGGGGTAGGTGGAATACCCGACTGTCGATTCATCCCATATAGGTAGCCTTCCCTATCGCAACATGTGTCGGTTCAACTCCGGTGTGAGTGCAGTCTTAAGGCAGTCTTGGCGTGTTTGGTTAATTTCGGGAAGTTTTTCTTTAGGCATCCACTACTTCAAAAGTACAGGTGGGGGGTTTCGACTACGTGTGCATGCGTTTTCGCTTATTTTGAACGATGCGGCTAGGTACTATTGGAGGATCGAGTGAGTTTCTTCCCGTTGTCAACGAAATTGGACATAAGCGAACGATATGCAGGCCGTCGGTCCGCTTTCATTGTGATATTCCCTCAGACCCTCTTCGGTTTATGCAGGACCATAACAAGACCTATGGTAGGTCGGATACAATTACCTCCTTTCACTCCGCGCGCAGTGGCGTAGTGTCAATAACCTTTTCCAAATTCTTGTCAACTTGGTACTCACAGAAGCTTTACCAGGCTTCACGATTTCATTGTATGAATTCCAAGCCACGATACCCTCACTATGGGAGACGGTGAAAGGTGCGCCTGACTTGCATCGCCGAGTTTGTGCCGAAATTTTGCTGAAATGTATCCCGTTGGGTGCGATTTGTTTCGTAGAGTACACGAGGTCACATCCGGAGACAGTGAATCCACGCAACGCTCTTGGGTTTGTCTCTGACGATGGCGGGATCAATTACAACTTATGTCACTGTAAGTAGCTCCGACCCTCGCTGCCTACGCACGCTGATCACCCTGAAACAAACGCTAGTTTGGTCCAACTTCGAGATTGCAGACATGGACTTTTGGCGGGGAGAGACGTATATGTCTTTCTTTGAATTCCTCGACCGCGCTGGAGGTTTTTACTACGAGGCAAGTTCCCGCTCTTCCCCCTATCTACCACCGGGGGTACAATGCCAAGCGTGTGATGACTCATTGATCAACACAGCGTTGGGGAGATGCGCCGGTGCACTCCATTGCCGCTGCCTTATTTCTGCCGCGTAGCTCCATTCATTTCTTCGATGAAATTGGGTACGAGCACCCACCCTTCACGCACTGTCCTACCAACGGGCAGCGCTGGGCAAATGGCCGATGTTCGTGCAACCCGGAAGGTAGTTTTGACTATGACGGTTACTCCTGTTTGCGACGGTGGGAAAACACCGTATAACCAATAAACTTGGTCATCACTTCGGCCTCGCGCTGATCTCTCCTACCAGTCTAGAACTCGGAAGCGAATGGGATGATATTCGTAGAAAGGCATGATCTAGTACTTACGCATCTGCATGAACATCAAATACTACCTGTATCAAATACTAATCACATTCAATGTTTCCGGTCTACCGCATGAGTTGATGTTGCCACTAATGGTGTGCGGCTGAAACTGAAACTGCATTGATGTAGGTTCGTTGGCAAGGCGGCTTTGCGTCTGCCGACGGGTTCCAGTAAGTACATAGTACCCCGTAGGCCCGTTGGTACGCGGCTGAGCCTGTGTCTAAGTGTCCATTTGACAGATCGCTGCTGCCCACTGCCACTCCTCGCGCCACAGCGACTCTGCTGGCGATCAATTTGCGGCTTTTCGACAATTCGCTCTCGTTATCACACTGCACATTGAATAGATTCCTGTTCGTCGTGGGCGTCAATCAAGTCTGTTGTTAGCAACAGAGATACCGCACATTCGGGAAAATCGAAGGCTGTTCCATTAACGCAAGCATGGTACGCCGCCTAAGGGTTTGGCCGTACTGGTCGATTGCTGCTAACCCCGCTAATAATGGTAGCCAAGCCGGATTCCCTCCCAAAACCCGCTTTGCTGTACCTCCATCAAATTGTGTCCCGGCCGATTGGCTTCGCGGCCCAACTTTCGAAGAGCGCCCGCTATCAAGTTCCGAGCCTCATTCTTTATCGGGGATTCTGAACCCGCGATTACCATGATTAGTGCGCACCCATCGGTCGAAGAAAATGCCTGTTTGGGAGTGGTTCAGGATGTTGCTCTGCCGTTTACAAGCTGATTCGTGAAGAAGTCCGGGGCGACTCCATCCTTCCGTCGGGAGCTTTGTAGCAGTCAGCCATTGCCTTGCTCAGCCAGCCGACCGTTGGCATGTGGGCCACGCAGAATGTGTCGTAAATCACTGCTCAGATCTTGCGCCGCACTATGTTAGCAATTGGTCATTTACAGCCTCGGGGTGCCTTCATTCAGGTCGCTAACTAAACTAAACCGACTCGTTGGAGTCATTTCATGTCGGCGACGGTCACATCGAATGCTATAAAACGAGATTGAGGAAGGTAAGTACCATTTCATCATACCCTGCAGTCCGCCTTGTAATCTCTTTCTTCACGCAAAGACCTTTTTCTTAATCGTTCCTCGTCCTCACATAGTAGACCTCCTCAACAATGGCGCCAGTTGCAACCCCTGCCAATGTCACTCCCGACGTCATCTCGACTCTCAAGGTCTCCCTCCCTGTGGAGCAACCTTCTTACGCGCCCTCTACTCTCATTGATGCCTTGTCGCATGCCGCTGAGCGGTACCCATCGCACGAGCTTAGCTTCATGACCTCCTCCGCTCATGACTCATCCCTCCGGACCAAGACTTTCAGCTCATTCAACCAGAGCGTGCGCAATCTCGCTCGCGCACTCCTGGAATTAAACAAGCCTGTTGGGTCTATCATCCTTGTTTACTTGACGGAACATGAGGACAACATGGCTGCCGTCTGGGCCTGTCTCCTCGCCGGTTATGTTCCGTGCTTGCAGCCCGCTCTCAGCGCACAGCAGGCTCACAAGGAGGCCCATATCGCCCACATAACGAACGTCACTCACTCGACTACCTGGCTCACTAGCGAGGCCGGTGCAGATCAAGTGAGATCCATTCCTGGCTTGGAGATCCACCTCCTCTCCGAACTCAGGGTTGCAGCTGAGGGTTATAGCGTGTCGGCCGATTGGGTTGCTCGAATCATTCACCCTGACGATGAAGCCATTTTCTTCTTGACTTCTGGATCATCTGGGTTCTCAAAAGTTGTCGTTCACACCCACCGAACTATCTTGGCCGCTTGCACTTCCAAGGGTATCGCTTATGGATTGACTCCCGAATCAAACATCCTAAACTGTGAGTCTTTGTAAGTTCTAGCTGTGCTTCCGATTTGACCTATAATCAACAGGGGTTGGTTTCGACCACGTTGCTGGATCACTCGAGATGCACGTTACTCCTTTGCTGTATGGTGCATCTCAGGTTCATGTGCACGCTTCCGTCATCTTGTCTGACCCCATTCGCTTCCTTCGTTTGATCGAGGCCAAGTCCATTAATGTCACCTTTGCTCCCAACTTCCTTCTCGCCAAGCTTGCCCGGGATTTTGAGAAGAGGACAGACCTCTTCGGGACCTTTGACTTGTCCTCTATCACGCGCATAAACAGTGGGGGTGAGGCGGTCGTCTCAAAGACTGCCAAGGCCTTCGTCGCCACGCTCAAGAACCTCACCCACGACCCTTCCAAGTTATCCTTCGTCATTTCTCCTGGTTTCGGTATGACCGAGACTTGGTAAGTACCAAGTGTTTTAAGAAGGGGTATCATGTTAACAAGTTCTGTACAGTGCTGGGTGTATCTACAACCCTGCCGACGTCTCTGTTTCTGAACCCAAGTTTGAGTTCCTGGAACTCGGGGCTCCAAACCCAGGATGTGAGATGCGCATCGTCAGTCCCGAGGATAGCGTCACCGTTCGTCCCGACGGTGAGAGCGGAGAGCTTCAAGTTCGGGGACCCATGGTGTTCGTTCGGTACTATAACAACACTCAGGCGACCGAGTCTTCGTTCGTCGAGGGTGGCTGGTACCGCACCGGTGACATTGGCATCATACAAGATGGTGCCTTGAGACTCAGCGGACGCATCAAGGAAACCGTCATCGTTCACGGTGTCTCCTACGGTCTTCCTGAACTCGAGACTCACCTCCAGAACTTGGACGGTGTTACCCACTCTTTCCTTGCCACTGCGCCTTACCGTGCTCCTGGACAACAAACCGAAGGTTTCATCATCTTCTACTCGCCTACTTTTGACTTGTACGGCGAAGACGCATCCATCAAGCTGTCAGCCACTCACCGTGCGCTGCGTGATATATCTGTCAAGATGATCACGCTGCCTCCCCAGCACATCGTTCCCATCCCCCTCAACCAGATGGAGAAGACTACGCTCGGAAAGCTCTCTCGGTCTCGTCTTATCGCCCAGTTCAAGCAGGGTGAGCTCGCTAAGCACATCGCCCGTGCAGAGGAGCTGCTCAGTGAGGCCCGTGGTGCCTCCTTTGTCACTCCTGCGAGCGAAACCGAGAAGTCGCTTGCGCGCATTTACGCTGACATCTTCAACTTGGACGTTGCGGAGATTTCTGCCGCGGAGAACTTCTTCGAACTTGGTGGTACCTCTATTGATGTCATTCGCCTCAAGAGAGAGAGCGAATCTACATTCGATATTGTGGAAATCCCCACCATCCAGATTCTCAAGCACCCTGTCGTCTCGAGTCTCGCCAACTACATCGATGCCTTGAAGTCCAAGAGTGTCAATGCAGAAGACTACGATCCCATCGTGCCTCTCAACCTTACCGGCAACAAGACTCCCATTTTTATGGTTCATCCGGGTGTCGGCGAAGTCCTCATCTTCGTGAACCTTGCCAAGTACTTCCAAAACGAGCGGCCCTTCTATGCGTTCCGTGCCCGGGGTTTCGAACCCGGACATCCATTCTTTACATCTATGGACGAGATGGTTTCCTCCTACGCCGCAGCCGTCAAACGGACTCAGCCTCACGGTCCTTACGCTATCGCCGGTTACTCGTATGGTGGTGTCGTTGCTTTTGAGGTTGCCAAGCGTCTCGAAGCTATGGGCGACGAAGTCAAATTTACCGGTCTCATCAACATCCCCCCGCACATCGCCGAGCGTATGCATGAAATTGACTGGACGGGCGGTATGCTCAACTTGTCCTACTTCCTCGGTCTCGTATCGAAGCAGGATGCACACGACCTCGCACCATCGTTTCGGCCACTGTCTCGCAAGGAGCAGTTGGATGCCGTCTGGAAGTTGTCTCCTCCAGAGCGTCTTGTTGAGCTACAACTCACGCCCGAGAGACTCGACCACTGGGTCAACATTGCTGGATCGCTTATCGAGTGTGGCAAGGAGTACAACCCGGGCAGTTCAGTTTGTAAGTGTTACCATAGCCATGTCATCGAAGCCATTACTCATTCTTTATTCCCTCTTAGCGGTCGTTGATGTGTTCTACGCCATTCCGCTTTTTGGATCGAAGGAAGATTGGTTGAACAAGCAGCTCAAGCCTTGGGCACAGTTTAGCCGTGGGGAGCCAGCGTACACGGATGTCCCAGGACAACACTACACTCTGATGGACTTTGACCACGTCCCTGGTTTCCAGAAAATATTCAGGAGCCGTCTTGAAGCTCGTGGGCTCTGAGTTCCATGTTATATGATCGATCAACATTTGGTTACCGAGGACTGTAGAGAAAAGGGATCCTGCATTTTCGCACACTTATTATATCGCACATTGCATATCTTCTTGACGACGCTCTTGCATGCTTGTTGTTATCTATGATACTCGAATGTATACATCCTTACACCTTACAGGCGTTCTAATAAAGTCCGCTCTCTCATAACCAATGCATATCCATCGGGAGACTTCAGACACGCGAGCCACACTAAAAATTCCAATTGCTAGTATGACCCGACCCATAAGACATACCCCTTTGAAGATAGTGTGGCATGGCTTCTGTTTACGTAAGTATGATTGCCTGGCGCCTCGCTCCGGCCGAGCTGTCGTCCATACGCAGTTCGGTGAATTAATTGCAAGTTGTCGCCTCTACTTGACACAGGACCTCCATCGGGACTTTTATTCTGAACGACGACCATCTCGGCTCTGGACGAACTCTTCTTCTCTTATAACACTATCGCAAACGACAGGGAAGAACCAACCAACGGATTGAAGCAAGAATGAGTTCACTAGCATTCCTCGTGACGGAATTGCAGGTAGCCGCTTTGACGCGTTCATCGCATTGATTGAACTTTACTGACGCGTTGTCACAGTCCTTAGCCAGCGAGTCCAGGAGGAAACACCCAGAAATACGCGAGGTCAGACAACCCTGTACTACTCTAACTAGCATCACTCACATTCAAACAGGCGGCAGAGAAATCGCTCGCGATTCTCAGGTCTTCCCCGGAGCAAGCCACGGCTTCACTCGCATCTGGTGGGTTCGTGATTCATGTGTATTCGTTTTCTTTGCGTCTGTCGTCTCATCTGTGGAAGATGGTGCACAGTCCGATGATCTCCTCCGTCCGGTCTTTATGGGATGCGCCACCAAGAATACGAAAGTCGTCGCGATATCGCTCGGGTCTCTTCAGCGGCTTATTGCGCTCAAAGCAGTCCCCCAGTCCGCCGTGCCTTTGATCATTAGCATCATGAGCGATGCCATGAGCCAGGGTGTTGACATTCAGCTCCGTATTCTACAAACGCTCGTATCGCTTATAACGAACTTTCCCTCTGTTCACGGAGAATTACTGGGCGAGGTACGTTTTACCCTTCGATAGCAAAGAAAATACGACCCCCGAACGTGATTATATAGGCTTTACTTTTGTGCTTCAAGTTGCAAGACTCTCGGATTGCGGTCGTGTCATCTACTGCTGCTGCTACGCTTCGTCAACTAGTAATGTTTGTCGTTGACAAGATGGTCGAAGAAGACAAGCAAGATTCCGTGGATCCAAAGCTACTGGAACATGTGACTCTTCCTGACGGAACTACGGCGGCCCTGGGACCGTTCGCGAGAGATGCGTACTCTGTCTTCGAGGATCTGTGTCTACTTGCCAACTCGGAGAAACCTCACTTCCTCAATCTCGAGTATCTACACAAGACATTCGCACTCGAGCTCATCGAGAGCGTCCTGACGAACTATCACGAACTTTTCCGAAAGGTATATATGCCCCTACTTCTTTGCTTGACGTCCATCTTTGACCACACTGCCAGCACGAACAACTTTTGATGCTCCTCAGACATCACCTCTGCCCAATGCTGCTAAAGTCGTTGTCAGATAGAGCAGTGTTTCCTCTCACGCTTCGATGCACACGAGTTGTTTTCTTGCTGTTGAAACAATTCTCGTTCGAGTTGAAGACGGAAGCTGAAGTGTTCCTCATGCTACTCATCAAAATGATATCCGATGACACAGAATCAATTCAGACTGACCATTCCGGCTCTCGCCCTGTCTGGACACGGGTTCTTGCCATGGAGATCATGCGAGGGTGGGCTCACCCGATTCACTCGATTTAAAGGTCATTCAGGCTGACGAATGTATTTCATAGCCTTTGCAGTGACGCGGAGCTGATTCGCAATATGTGGGATCGCTACGATGCCGAAGAGTCTGGTTCCAAGGTCTTTTCGTCGTTGATCAGCTCATTGAAACGCTTAGTCACTGAGAAGCCCGCTCTACTTGGAGTGAGCTCTCAAATGATGGGAATTGGGGCTCCCTCGCATTCCGAAGGTGGTTCGAGCTATGGCCTCGACGTGGGAGGGGTAGCGGGAATGGTAGCAAATGCAGCTGCCACTGCAGCAAGTGCGACCGTCTCTGGTGTTGTTGGGATGATTGGGGCTGGTGCTGGTTTGAGCGTGCAAACTTCGGCGATGAAGCTGCAGTGGTATGTATCCATTTCCAGTCTCTTAGTCTGGTAGTGAAATGAATATCTCCGTAGCATAGATCAACTGGACAAGGCAGACTCGCCTCCGATACCAGAGTCTTATGTCTACCTCCTCGGCGTACAGTGCATCGTCTCGTTGTGCGAAGGTTTCGCTTCTTTCACTGGGCCTCTTTACACCTCCGTCGCCGTACAACGCCCGCGTGCAGCTGGAGACCCTGTTATCCGTGCCCCACCAGCACTCGATCTGGCTACTTTACCCTCGGATGAACCCGCAACACGACACCTTCGCATTGTTCGCTCGATGATAGATAACGGCTGGCCAGCGTTGCTAGCAGCCTTATCCTTCATCATCTCTACCAATCTTTCGGACGAACTCTTCGTTGATGTCCTCACAAGCTATCAAGCGATGGCAAATGTTGCTGGAATGCTTGCACTGACGACACCTAGGGACGCATTCCTGACAAGTCTCGCTAAATTTTCGATCCCATCCCGTGTGGTCGCGAGCTTGGAGTCGTATATGGAACCTCCGACGCCACGTTCGGGAGGAACACTGACGGAAAATCTGGGACTGAGTTCCCCTATGCAACCCCCGGGGTTATCGGAGCGGAATCTGGTCTGCTTGAAAGTGTTGGTATCGAGTGCCCTTTTCCTCGCGGGAAGCCTTGGAGAAAGTTGGTACGGGATCATGGAGGCGCTTCAAAACGCAGACTATGTCCTGACGATGAAGGGTTCGCAACCTTCTTCTGGAAGAAGAGCAAGTACGTTTATCGGTGGTCCTAATACGCCGACCCGGTCGGTGTCTGGAGCAACGGGTGGTACGTCCGAAGGAGGGAAGTCATTGCACCCGCCACAGCCTGCACGGCATCCGCTTTTGGCAGAAATCGATCCCGACAATGTCCAGCTTGCCATACAACGTCTTTTCGAGGCTTCCAAGAACTTGGAAGACCCGGCTTTCCAGGATTTCGTGAATTCGTTGTGTAAGCTGAGCTCGGAGATGATTAGGATGCAATCTGATGCGACGGAGGCGCTTGGTGAAGCGGAGAGTGCAGATGAACTCGCTGCTTCTGTTTCTTCTGCTACCCTTTCTCCTCGAAATGACCTTCTTCATCGGAGACGCGTCAGCGGGATCCACTTGCCGAGGACATTGGTGAGTTTGATTTGTGTGGTGGTTAGTCACGACGAGCTCATGGTGTTTTTGAAGCGCTCGGGTGACTTTGGAGTGGAGAGATTGGGTACAGTCGCCATGCTCAACATCCATCGACTCATTTACAGAGCTCCGGAAGTCGCTTGGAACACGACCACCGGCCATCTACTGTCTATTATTAGTCTTCCTTCTGCGCCGCAGGCTATTCGTGTTCAAGCTGCCCGCGTTCTCGATGAGATATTGGTTATCGTTCCCCGCAATCTGTCGAGCACTGGAGATCTCCAAGGCAAGGCTCAGCGTCGGGTGTTGGACGTCCTTTCCAAACAGATCGTGACTGGATCGGAAGCTGGGGGTGCTGGTACAAGCACGAATGTTGAGCTACGTCGAATGGGGCTCGAAGCGTTGCATCAGATACTGCAGGCATCCGGACACACGCTTGTCGTCGGATGGGGTAGTATATTTGAAATGCTCGGTAGTGTCTGCAAACCACCTGTCCTCATGCGCACTCTCTCCAGCGATTCGGTGAGCACGTTGTCCTTGCACGATCATCGCCCCAAGCCGCTTTTCTTGGGATACAATAGCGAACGTGGATATACTGCCCTCGTCAAGATCGCTTTCCAGTCCCTTAAGCTGGTGTGTGATTCTGTGTCGTCGCTGTCACCGGAAGACCTTCGGCTGTGCATCAGCACGCTGGGTCAATTTGGTCGACAGGCGGATACGAACATTGCGCTCACTGCAGCCGAAAGCTTACTTTGGAGCGTCTCCGACTCGATACAGTCCAAACGGAAAGACGCGGAAGAAGAACCAGAGTACAGCGCATTGTGGATGTTCCTTCTTCTCGAGGTCCTCGGTTTATGTACCGATGCCCGTCCCGAGGTTCGCGTCGGCGCCATTCAGACGTTGTTCCGAGCCATGCAGCTCTACGGCGCGACGCTCAGTCTAGAGACGTGGAACAATTGTCTGTGGAAGATCACGTTTCCGTTGTTGGATGCGATATCGGTGGAGACGCGACGGATTCCTCCCGAGAGCGCTGGTCCACCCTCAGCGCATCCACCGGGGCCGACACCGGATCAGGCTTGGGACGAATCGAAGAGTCTGGCGCTGCAATCGATTGGATCGATCATCAAAGAGTTCGCCGTGTCCAAGATCATGCACCTCTCGACGTTCTCGGACGCTTGGAAAGTCTTTGTCGCGCACATCCAGGATACGGTTCTCCTAGACCGACGGCCGCTCAGTACGCCTGCATTGCAGTGCCTCGACAAGGCCATCGGATCGCTATCTGCGGCCACGGATGAAACCACGCAGCCTCGCGTCGCAGAAGCGTTGGAGTGTGCGTGGCAGGCTTGGAACGATATTGGGGGCGCCGTGTTGCAGGGCGGCACCTCGCACCTCTCGCCACGAAGGGCCGGTGATGTGATGGCCAATTCGCATCGCGCGTTTACGCAGGAAAGCTTGGTGGCGCTTCTCGATGTCGTTCGAACGATGCGGCGGCTGAGCCGGCAGCATATGCACACGGAGTGGTCATTGGCACGTTTGACCCGTCTCATGGAGGTTTTGAAAGGTGGGTAGTGCTCGGGTGGTGGAAGTGTTCGTTACGCCTGACGTGGGAATGGCAGGCGTCCTCACGTACCCCAACTCTCCGGATTACAGGCCGGATGTGGACGCGCTGACGCCGGTGCAGGTGAGTGATAGAATGATGGTCCCGTCGCTGTCGCTGCTCAGTATTCATGGAATACCACAGGCGTCCGTCATTGACATTGTCCAAGCTATCGACCTCGCCGAGTCTGGCGTGCCATCACTGGTCATGCAAGACCTTTCCGAATTCAGCTCTCTCGCATTCCTCGCGGGATTCCACACCCGCCCCATACTGGTATCTGCCCCCGGATCGCCCGTTACGCCTGTCTCGACATCCACACGCAAGCAAATCACGTATGTTGGACTATCAAAAAAGACGATGCCGATGCTCGTCGAGTTGTATATGCGGTTCAAGGATCACGCCGAGATATACGAAGATGGGACGCTCGAGGCCGTTCTCTCAGTAAGTGAGCTCTGTAGGTGATCCTCATTCGCGTTATTGATTATTGTGCATTTTGCCACATCTGTCGGGTTTCTCGTAGGCTTATGGGATCCCGATCAAGCTCAAGTATGAATGCCCAGCGCCGTCCAAGTTTGGCAAGGACGTGCCGCTATGGAAGACGGCGACGACATGTTTCTTGCGTATCGTGACAGAATGTGTGACGGCGTTGTTGAGGTTGGAAGAAGGTGCGATTTTTTCGGCATATTGTTATCGAGTGTGAACTCATTTGGAGATTGTTCGCTAGCGATATCGGATACACGGGTTGAAGCCATTTGGAGGCAGATTACCGAAGGCTTCCGTGGAGGTATCATCGCAGATTGGTACGTGATTCGTGATGCATGATAACGTGTCGTCGATTTGTTTATTGACCGGCTTGCCTCACCGCAGCTCTTTGTCGGAGACGTTTAGTTTAGAGGAACAAGAAGCAGAAGAGAATTTCGACCTTGCGTTGATCAGCTCGCTCGAGATCGATCTCGTCCCTCACCTTGGTGGCCCACGCGTCCCGGACTACCTCGTCTGTCAACTTGCCAAGATCCTCCATCAGGGTAGCCAGCTGTACAAGCTCCCCCTTCACACCCCGCGTTCGGGCTCACCGGGTCTTGGGGACTGGAGCAACGTGGGCTCGTCGCGTAACTCGCGGGAAGAATTTGAAAAGTTGGACGTGGAAAGTGTGGGGAGTACGGCGACGGGGGAGGTCGTCCCGAGAGAGCGCTTTTCATATTGGTGTTTTGATTTACTATTCTTGATTTGTTCCAACGTGACGAGCGGTGCGTGTTGGTTTTTGTTTGCCCTCGTGATCGTTTGATGATGACGTCTCCGGACACAGATCAAGAGACGGCGAGGAGGAGAGTTGCTGCGTTGTGTTTGCCGTCGTTGCTGGATCGATGCAAGACAGCTATGGTGGGTTACATCGCGGATGAGGCGCTTCGCGGTAGTTTGCCTTTCCCAAGGTAATCGCGACGGATCACGAGCTGGATTTTTTGGTCAGGGTCATTGATCGTGCGTTTGATTTCTCAGGGTTCGTGAAGACGAACTGCTCTACGTGTTGCGCAAACTGCTGGATCTACGATTGTGGACTGGAACGCTGTGGGCCGCATTATCCGACGCGCCATCAGCAAGCAGCACGTCGCCACCTGGTTTGTTTTGTTTTTGTTTTTTCCCCTGATGCTTGTCGTTTATGATTCACAACTAGCTGTCGATCCAAGTCTACCCGCTTCCGCACTGATCGCGGACGTCGTGAAACGATCGTCGGTTGCACATTTATTCTACTTCTATCCGATACTGTGCGAGATCGCGTCGATACCACGAAAGACGCCAGCTGCATGGGTATTGATGAGCCCGCCGGTAGGTACTCGAGATCAGGGAGAGAGGGGCGGACAATGTCGGATCGGTGCACCGGAAGGCGATGGGAAGCCGGTGGAGGTGGATGCGAGGGCGTTGGCAAAGGAGTGTCTTAGAGTGCTTGGAAAGGAGATGGGTGCGGTGTAAGCACGTCTGTTGCGGATGGGATCGTTTCGCATGGACTCGCACGAGAATCGGGCATGTCTTGGATACGGGTACGTATGATCTAGCTATTCGTGGGGACGTACCTGGACGTCGTTGATGAGAGTGGATGTCAAAACGACTTTGTTTTTTTCAAGATCTATCTAGAGCTCTGCTCAGGAAACGTACAACTTTATATTAGCTTTGGGACTAGGAAGGGCGCAAGTTTTTCTTTCTCAGATGACGCGTGGAAAGATAACGTTACAAACGTGTCCCTGCAGATGTAGGATGACAATGGCTTTGTTCTTGACGTAGTGCCTGACTCTCAGGGCCTTGTAATCATGACGACGGCGCGTCTTGGGGCGGAGCACTAGGTGGTGTAGGCACGTCCTTGGTGATATCCCCCTCCTTTGCACCCAAGACCTCCAACAGGTCCTTGCGTCCAAACATGTGCGCTGTCTCTATCGCCGTTGGCTTTCCGAGTCTCGGATCGGCACCAGCGGCGACGAGGGTACGAACGATCTCGTCGTGCGCTTTAAAGACAGCGCCTGCAACGATGGATTGACCACGGTCGTTGAGACGGTTTGGGTCCGCGTTGCGTGCGAGGAGGCCGTTTGTGAGGTCTGTGTGGCCTGCGTAGGCCGCTAGCATGAGGAGGGTGTTTCCTGTGTTCACATGTCCAATTATCCGACGTATTCGTGTCGACGATCACGCAATGATATCGGCATCGCCGTCAGCCAGTATAGGGAAATATTGCCGTCATTGTCATTGTCATGATCCTGGATCGGGATCGGTGGGGAGGAAGGGTACGTACCCTGAGCGTTGGTGAGATTCACGGGGAGACCTGCGTCGACGGCTTGGAGGAGTAACGGTGCGTTTCCCGAGCGGGCAGCATCGAAGATGCGGTGTGCAAAGTCGAGGGTTTCGGGTGGGAGCGACGAGGTCGCAGTTTGGGGCTGCTCTGCCATACTGATCAGAGGAGGTACGAAACGTAAAGTGGCCCTGAGAAGAAATTAACTTTCATTTCACCAAAAAAAAAAATAGGAAAAAAAAAGAAAATCCTCGCGAAATTGATAACCTCCGATGGAAACGTCGACACCGTCGAAACGAATCAAACTCGACCCGTCGCCGTCGCCGTCCCCAAACGACGAGAATCCAAAGGACTCCATCGGTGATCTCGATAGTCTCGAGCAGGTGCATTGCACGATATGTTTGCAGTCGTTCCTCGACAGGACGATAATCCCCGTCTGCGCGCACGAGTTTTGTTTCGAGTGCATCCTCTTATGGTCAGGTGCGTGTCGTTCACCTGACGCTCACGACGACGACGACGACGATCAAGCAAAAGCTCAGTCGTTCTTCTGTAGAACAATCACGCAAATGTCCCCTCTGCTCGAGATCGTTCGACAATTCGTACCTCATTCATCATATTCGCTCGCAGTATGACTACCAGAAACACTACCTCCCCCCGCTCCGGTCATCTTCACTGCCACCACCGACAGACCAGTCTCGCGCCAACGCACTCAGAAACGCGCGGCGAGAGCGCCAATGGGGTCGCAGGCAGCGACAACAACGCGAGGAAGCAGACCAGCTCGAAAGAGCGATTGCTAGACGACGATGGATATACCAACACCACCTTTATGCCAAGGTCATACCTTTTCATCACTTCCTTACGCAACCGTCCGTTTGATCCTCGTTTGCAGCATATCGCTTCCAATCCGTATACCCGCTACCGCCCTTTCCCCACTCCGGCACAGTTTTCTGCTTCCCCAGATCTTATCAGCCGCATGACAATATTCTTACGCCGTGAATTGCGCGTATGGCCTAATCTAGACGTGGAGGTGAGCTTCCATTCCACACTCCACAGAATCGGTCACGCCTCGTGTTGATTCAGCCACATTCTTTCATATCTATCCGATAGTTCCTCACAACCTACACTATATCGCTCATGAAATCGATCGATGTCCGCTCAGAATCTGCCGTAAAATTGCTATCCGAATTTCTGGATCTTGACACTCCATATACTGCAGGCGAGAGGCATGTCAATGCCGAACACTTTGCGCATGGTAGGTGCGGCCTCTGTGCTGGTCTGCGGCGGCTCTAACGATGTGCGACGCACTCTGCTTTAGAGATTTACAGTTATCTTCGGAGCCCGTAC
Organism: Boletus bicolor; assembly: GCA_003316205.1. Taxonomy (NCBI): domain Eukaryota; kingdom Fungi; phylum Basidiomycota; class Agaricomycetes; order Boletales; family Boletaceae; genus Boletus; species Boletus bicolor. Next base: position 29,740 of record QFEM01000220.1, read on the forward strand.
CGTGACCTCAACACGTATGATCAGATAGCCCAGGTATGGTATTTTTGTTTTCGACCTTTCCTCTGTCGACAGTGGGTTGATACCCTGGCGATCTAGTATGATACCCCTCCAGAGATATCCCCGCCACGGGAAATAGAAAGAGGCAGCCGTTGGAGTGCGGAGCGCTCGCCATCTCGTCGATCACGTCCCCGGTCTCATCCGAGAGATCAGTCTTCGATACATTTACCAGCCGCAAGACACGGTCGGGGCAGCTCCGCGGAGGCGCGCCGTGAAGACGAACCAAGTAGCGGGCACAGTCGCAACCGGTCTCCACGGAGTATTATGCCTGACCGAGAAGACCATGACCCTCGTAACCATCCTTCTAGTAGAAGACACAGCCCTCGTGACGGCGTTCAGGGTATTTTACGCAATTGTGGCCATTCTGGGAGGATGTCACATCCAGAGGCCTCGAGTTCTGTAGTCCTCGCTGAAAATCAGGACAACAATTTCCCTGTCCAGCCACATTCCCGAGGCGATGACAAAGGAAAAGGCCAGGCGACGGAAAACACGGACGAACCCGTCCCCGCCACAGACGCCACAAAAATGAGTGCACTTCGAGGCGATGATTCAGCAGCTGTTGGTGAGGCAGGCGTGACTCGTTTCATCAATGGACCCCTAGAGGGGACTGGCGACGATTACGTGGACAAAGCTCGTGATGGTTCTTCCGCGAACCCTCAACCGTCACGTAAGCGCTCGGCTGGTTTGAGTGTTCACATTCATCCTCGTAACCGTACGTTACCGGAATCCGTACAGGCCTACCTCTCCCGACCTGCTGCGCCGTGGCACCCGACCAAGAAACCCTCCGTATCAGGGGACAAACAACCAAAATATGTGTCAGATACCGGTGCGATCAGCAGGTCTACGACGGACGCGCGTTCTAGCCTTCTTCTCCGACTCACGGACGGCGCGCCGAGCGATCCAGACATCGGCAAATTGCCATCCTCCCAGACGACGACCAGGACCGCTAACGACGACCCGTCCGGGTCAACACCCAACGACACAACATCTGAGCAACACCATGGTTGTCGTTCACAGTGTTGTGCTCTTTTGTCGAACCGCAGCTGTTCTTCTACTGCTGCGCAGCACGCAAGCGCCGTCGCCCAATGCGGCGGCGACGCCGATAATGGGGCAACATTGTCGCATCGTTTTCTTCCCAGTACGGAGGGACCCCCACCCGTTCCCAGTGTCGCACCGTTGACTAGGAATGCGAATGTGACGCTGTCACATGTATCGGCATTGGAGGGTTCTTTGGTGGATGAGCATCGCGAGGCGGCTCAGACGCAACACGGTGAATCACGAGGACCAGGATGCCATTTTCACATGGAGACGGGAGGGGCGAGGGACACTGGTGATCAAGCTCGGTCTGAACCCACCAATGATGACGCGCTTCATTTACACTCTGATTTGCTCGGACCGCATACCTTGTCGGCAGCATCGGCATTACTGGACGATCACGCTCACGATCACAAGCACAAGGACGGCTTTACGAATATGGATACATGGCCAGCCGTGGAGGTCTCGACGGAGGCAATTACGGCTGCACCTTTATTTTTTTTCGGCGACAAGAGCGCCGCGTGTGAGGCGGGCCGCATGGCGGCGGGCGAACCTCGTGATGACGCGTCGGGGGATAACTCTGCTTTTGAGCCTGGCTCTGGCTCTGGCTCCATGTCGACATCGACCTCCGCGTCCATGCAGATCTCGTCTAGCTCGGCGTCCACTGACACCGGTGCGTCGGAGCTCGAGACGAGGCTTCGAGCGCGGGCACGTCTGCGTGTCCGTCTAGCGGCGATAAAAGAAGCGGGGACTGTTGGCTCCGTGGGATCGACATCGGTATCGGACTCAGGGTCAGGGTCAAGAATGGACTCGAGCTTGGGGAAACGGGGGGTTGTGGACGGCCAGGACGGGGTTCGTTGTGAGGATGACACCGGAAATAATAATGACAAGGTTGGGGACGAGGGGAAAAGGGACCGGGGACAGGAACGGGGAGACGAAGAGGGAAGTGGCGTTGAAGGGTATGCTCCGGGAGCGTGTGGCGCGCGGGGGGTGAAACTGGGGCCGTTGCGGGGTCGGTGATATGATGCCAATATTGATGGTGGCGACTGACCGTCGTGACACCGGTGTGGATGGGAAGGGGTCTAGAACGCGTCTCGTTTCACATGGACGACGTGCTATGTAACCATCCAAGGCATGTCCCAAATCCTTGTCATGAGGGCTGGAAAGCATGCGACAATATTGTAATTACTCTTTGGATGTATAGAGAACCAACGATGAAAATGGAATCAAAAAAAGGGCATATTACTCTGTGTGTGTGTGTGGTAGCATTATCGAATATATAGCATCATCGAATATATCGAGATATGGAGTACGGAATGGGAACAAAGGATTGGGGAATGGGAGGCGCTTTGAAACTGTCTGTTACGAGCATGTTAACGTCCGAGAAGGATTAGGTCAAGTAGGTGGATGAAGGGAGTATGTATGGTATGGCGTAAGACTAGTAGAACGAAGGAGTTAAGCAAGCTGGGAAAGGGGGTAAAAAAAGAGACGAACGGGGAAGGGGTGGGTTTCAATGCAACCAGTCATCAGGGGGGAGGAAGACCAAGATGTCGGTTTCGGTTTCGGAAAATGATACAACACTTTTTTTGATCCACCGCGAGAACCCCCGATGTCGGACAGGCGTGTGTATGTTGTTCCCCCCCCTCCTTCTAGATTTCCTTTTCCTTCTTTTCCCTCGTTTTCTTCCTGCTTTCTTCTTTATTTCCATCGAGACGTTTGTTTAAATTTAGGGCTATGAGAGGGCTGTTCTAAACTGAGAAATTAGTATGTTGTTCCGTAGGTAGAATGGAAAAAAAAAAGAAAAA